>CAUYLG010002528.1:0-165655 GCA_963573385.1 Cacajao melanocephalus
AGTGATTTACTTCCAATTATATGGTCACTTTTAAAATAGGTGTAATGTGATACTGAGAAAAATGTACGTTTTGTGCATTTGGGGTGGAGAATTCTGTAAATATTTATTAAGTTTACTTGTTCCAGGTCTGAGTTCAAGTCATAGAGTTCAAGTCCTTGTTAATTTTCTATCTCATTAATCTATCTAATGTTAACAATGTAGTGTTAAAGTCTCTCACTATTATTGTGCGGGAGTCTAAGTCTCTTTATAAGTCATTAAGAACTTATATATCTGGGTGCTCCTGTATCGGGGGCATATATACTAGGATCATTAGTTCTTCTTGTTGCATTGATCCTTTTACCATTATGTAATGTTCTTCTTTGTTTCTTTTAGTCTTTGTTACTATTAAAGTCTATTTTGTCAGAGACGAAAATTACAACTCCTGTTTTTTTGTTGTTGTTGTTGTTGTTTTCTCTCCATATGATTGGTGAATCTTCCTCCATCCCTCTGTTTTGAGTCTTTGTGTGTCCTTGCACGTGAGATAGGTCTGGATACAGCGTACTGATAGGCTTTGACTTTTTATTCAATTTGCCTGTCTGTGTCTTTTGATTGGAGCATTTAATCCATTTAAATTTAGGATTAATATTGATATATGTGAGTTTAATACTGTCATTTAATGCTAGCTGGCTGTTTTGTCCATTAGTTGATATATATTCTTCATTATGGTGATACTCTTCACCTTTTGATAAGTTTTTGGGATGACTGATACTGGTTGTTCCTTTCTGTGCATAGTGCTTCTTTCAGAAGCTCTTGTAAAACAGGCCTGGTGGTAATGAAATCTCTGAATACTTGCTTGTTCGCAAAAAATTTTATTTTTCCTTCACTGATGAAGCTTAGTTTGGCTGGATATGAGATTCTGGGTTGAAAGTTCTTTTCTTTAAGGATGTTGAATATTAACCCCCACTCTCTTCTAGTTTGTAGGGTTTCTGCTGAGAGATCTGCTGTGAGTCTGATAGGCTTCCCTTTATGGGTGACCTGACCTTTCTCTCTAGCTGCCCTTAGAATTTTCTCCTTCATTTCAACCCTGGTGAATCTAACGATTATGTGTCTTGGGGTTGCTCTTCTTGAGGAATATCTTTGTGGTGTTCTCTGTATTTCCTGGACTTGAATATTGGCCTGCCTTACTATGTTAGGAAAGTTTTCCTGGATAATATCCTGAAGAATATTTTCCAGCTTGGATTCATTCTCTTCATCACATTCAGGTACAGCTATCAAACGTAGATTAGGTCTTTTCACATAGTCCCATATTTCTTGGAGACTTTGCTCATTCTTTTTTACTCTTTTTTCTCTAATCTTGTCTTCTCATTTCATTTCATTAAGTTGGTCTTCGACCTTTGATATCCTTTCTTCTGCTTGATCAATTCAACTGTTAAAACTTATACATACTTCGTGGATTTCTCGTATTGTGTTTTTCAGTTCCATTAATTCACTTATGTTCCTCTCTAAATTGTCTATTCTCTGTTAGCATTTCGTCAAACCTTTTTTTGAGATTCTTAGTTTCTTTACGTTGGGTTAGAATATGTTCTTTTAGCTCACAGAAGTTTCTTATTATCCACTTTCTGAAGCCTAATTCTGTTAATTCATCGCACTCGTTCTCCATCAGGCCTTGTTCCATTGCTGATGAGGAACTCTGATCCCCTGTAGAAGGAGAGACGTTCTGATTTTGCGTGTTCTCAGCCTTTTTACGCTGGTTTCTTCCCATCTTTGTGGATTTATCCACCTGTTGTCTTTGTAATTGCCGACTTTTGGATTGGGTCTCTGAGTGGACGTCCAACTTGTTGATTCCCAGCGCCGGAATCTATGTAATTTTCACGGTGGCAACCCACTTCGCCGGCTGAAACAGCGGTGTTGAGATTCGTGGTGCTTTTCTGCCCGGGAATCTCCGGTCTGGCTTCCCTTTTCAGTCCTTTTTTCAATCAACTGAATGGGCGACTCTGCCTTCCTGGAGCTCCAAACGTCAACCAAGAGGGGAACCAGTCCCGTTTACTCCGCACCGAGAACCGCCACACTGGGGTGCCGGCAAAACAGCCACGCCCGACAAGAGTCGCGCTGGCGACCCGTGGGGCTCCTCTGCTGGGAATCTCCTGGTCTGTGGGCAACAAAAACTCGTCTGGAAGTGTGGCGTCCACTCGTTTTCTGCGCTTTCGTTGCGAGCTACAATGCTGAGCTGCTAGTAATTGGCCATCTTGGCTCTCTCTCCCTAAAGAACTTTCTTCTTGTTTCCTGTCTCTGACCTGCCTAGTGATGCAGACAACCGGGAGGATGGTTAGATGGATGGGCTGGTGGAGGTGGTTGGATGGGTGGGTGGTTGATGGGTGGATAAGGTAGGTGGGTGGGTGGTTGATGGGTGGATAAGGTCGGTAGGTGGGTGGTTGATGGGTGGATAAGGTTGGTAGGTGGGTGGCTGATGGGTGGATAAGGTAGGTGGGTGGTTGATGGGTGGATAAGGTGGGTGGGTGGTTGATGGGTGGATAAGGTGAGCGGATGGTTGATAGGTGGATAAGTTGGGTGGGTGGTTGATGGGTGGATAAGGTGGGTGAGTGGTTGGTTGATGAGTGGATAAGGTGGGTGGGTGGTTGATGGGTGGATAAGGTGAGTGGATGGTTGATGGGTGGATAAGTTGGGTGGGTGGATGGTAGGTGGGTGGATGGAGAATTGGATATGTGGGTGGATGGGCAGACAGATGGAAGGATGGATGGACGATCGGGTGGGTAGTAGACAGAGTTAGATGGAGGATGTATGGGTAAGTAATGAACAGACAGATGGGGGCTAAGCCAGGAGGAGAGAGGCCCAAAGCTCCACCCAACCTCCTGAGTAGCCTGGAGGAACAGAGGTGCCTTGCATGCTACAGGAAGGCCTCCTGCTCCACACCACGCTTCCCTCATTTCCCCTCCTCTATCATCAGTGACATGGGAAGGGGAGATGAGAGCTGGGAGTGAGTCCATAGCTTTTTCCACTCAGCATGCCATTGCCCGCAGCTGTTTTGGAAATGGGAGCTACTTCCACTTGAGAAGAGAAACATGAGCCATGCAAATCCTCTGTCAGCTCTCAACTAGAAAGGACCAGCCCCGAGCACTGTCACCAAGGAATCTCTGAATTGACTTCAAGTGATTCTCAAGAAAACGGTGGGCCAGGAAGGGTCCTAAGTGGGAGGGACAGGCCTGGGGGCATCACTAAAGGATGTGGCTGTCCCTGAGTCACCATCATTTACTCTGTAGAGGTTTTTGTTTTTTTTAGCAGAAAACATTTTTCTTACAAAATACAAGCCTGCTGTAGAAATCAGACATGTGATAGAAATTAATGCTTTGTTTCCTGTATTTTATAGCTACTGCCCATTCCCAGCAGCCTCCCTGTGTGCAAGAGTCTCACAGACAGCCAGGGCTCCAGACGGGTAGTAAACACACACACACACACACACACACATGTGCACACATGAACACACACACGTGTGCAAACACAGGCTCTTACTATACAGGCGCTTCTCAACCTTGGCACATTTGACATTTGAAGCTCAGTGATACTTTGTCCCAGACCGTCCTGTGCCCTATAGGCTATCCTACCCACCCCCAAGTTGTTACCAAAAAAAAAATGTCTCCAGAGACTGTCAGATGTCCCCGGGGGGTAAAATCACCCCTGGTCGAGAACTCCTACTGTGCACTATGCTTTTTGAGGGATACTTTGGGTTTTTGCACTAACAATGGACCAGGGGGTAGGCAGGGCAGGGGACAGGAGTGTTTCCTCCTATTAAAATGTTTTAGAAGTCTGGAAAAATGTATTCATGCATTAATGGAAGCATTACAAGCTCAGTCAAGTGTGGCGGCTTACATCTGTAACCCCAGCTGAGGTGGGGATGGCTTGAACCCAGGAGTTCAAGACCAGCCTGAGTGACATAGTGAGACCCTATCGCTACAAAACATTGAAAACCTAGCTGGGTGTAGTGGTGCCCCTGTGGCCCCAGCAATTCGAGAGGCTGAGGCCGGAGGATCTCTTGAGCCTGGAAGGTCAAGGCCATAGTGAGCTACGATTGCGCCACTGCACTGCAGCCGGGGCAACAGAGCGAGACTCTGTCTCAAACAAATTACAAGCTCTCTTTCTTTTTTTTGAGACCGAGTCTCACTGTTGCCCAGGCTGGAGTACAGTGGCACAATCTCAGCTCACTGCAACCTCCACCTCCCATGTTCAAGTGATTCTCGCCTCAGTCTCCCAAGCAGCTGGGATTGCAGGCGTGTGCCACCACATCTGGTTAATTTTTGTATTTTTTAGTACAGATGGAGTTTCATCATGTTGATCAGAGACTGGTCTTGAACTCCTAACCTCAGGTGGTCTTCCTGCCTTGACCTCCCAAAGTGCTGAGATTATAGGCGTGAGCCACCACGCCTTACCTACCAGCTCCCTTAATCCCACACTCAAGAGTTTTACAAGGTTGGCTTACACAAGCTTTTATGTTTTTCAGACAACTAGCCCTTGCTAAGAGGCAGGAGCTCAAGGGAACAGAAGCCAGCAGGGCTGTGAAGTGGTGCTGGGTTCAAAAGCTTCATCCCCTACAGGGGCCACGCTCTCCTCTCGCCCTCCCCAGGCGTCTCCTCCCTGACTCGTGAAGGGGAATCAGGCGCTCTTCCTCCTGGGCCTGGGTTGTGTTTATATAGCGTTTGGAGCCCAGGGGGGGACACACGAGCCACAGAGGGGCTAAAGGGCCTTGCTCAGACTCCCTTCAGAGAGACGGGAAGTGGCTGTGGCCACCTCCAGGAACGCAGACCCCCACGTGATGGGGTTCCAAGCAACAGCACCAGGATAAGACACAAATGCACAGCAACACAGAACGGCAGCATCCTCTCGGAAAGAGCTCTAAGAAAGTGTTAGCTAGAAAACAGCGAAGCACAGAAACATAGGTAATGCTGTTATTTTCACAGAAAGGGGTGACTCATCCCTGGGTGATTTTACGAAGGAGAAAGATAATACCAATTGCTTCCTGAGAGGGCAACGGACAACTGGGAAAGAGAGGCTTTTCTTCTAATTGTTTTATATCTTCTGAATTCTGAAACATTTCAAAAACGGAACTTTATTTTTTTTGTTTTTGAGATGAGTCTCGCTTTGTTGCCCAGGCTGGAGTGCAGTGGTGCAATCTCAGCTCACTGCAACCTCTGCCTCCCGGGTTCAAGTGATTCTCCTGCCTCAGTCTCCAGAGTAGCCAGGATTGCAGGCATGTGCCACCATGCCTGGCTAATTTTTGTATTTTTAGTAGAGATGGGGCTTCATCATGTTGGCCAGGCTGGTCTCAAATGCCTGACCTCAAGCAATCTGCCCATCTCAACCTCCCAAAGTGCTGGGACTTCAGACATGAGCCACCGTGCCCAGCCCAGAACTTATGTTTTAAAATAAGACAGAAAAAACAAACCAGCAAAGAAAGCCCAAAACCTCGCTATGGGTCTTGAGGATGAGAATAAAATTCCATTAGGTAGAGACTAGGGTGTGAAAAGTCAGGCAGGCCCTCCCACGGATGCCAGGTGCTTAAGAAAGTCAGTGACCTCTGACACTAAGGCCCTGCCGAGCCCTGGGGTCCCTCCCAGCATGGTCACCTCCGGGCCTTGCCCACCAGCCAGACATGCTGGGCTTGTACCCGAGGGCCTGCCCAGGAGGAAAAGAGAGAAGACCCTGAAGGGCTCAGTGCCCAGGACACCTTTGGTTACACACTGATAAAAAGTAGAAGTTAGGGGCTGGACACAGTGGCTCCTGCCTGTATTCCCAGCTACTTGGGAGGCTTAGGCGAGAGGTTTGTTTGAACTGCAGGAGTTAGAGGCTGCAGTGAGTTATGATCACACCACTGCATTCTAGCTTGAATGACAGAGCAAGACCCTGTCTCAAAACAAACCAAACTAGGGCTCACGCCTGTAATCCCAGCACTTTGGGAGGCCAAGGCAGGTGGATCACCTGAGGTTGGGAGTTCAAGACCAGCCTGACCAACATGGAGAAACCCCGTCTCTACCAAAAATACAAAAAATTAGCCGGTCATGGTGGTGAATCTCTGTAATCTCAGCTACTCAGGATGTTGAGGCAGGAGAATTGCTTGAACCTGGGTGGCAGAGGCTGCGGTGAGCCGAGATCGTGCCACTGCACTCCAGCCTGGGCAGCAAGAGTGAAATTCCATCTCAAAAAAAAAAAAACAAAAAACAAAAAACAAAAAACAAAACCTAGAAGTTAAATTAGTAAGGATAAAAAACTGTTACCAAACACCCCCAAAGCTAAAGTTAAAGAATAGAAAAGCGGCACAGGCTTCTGGGAAGCAACTCAACACTCAGTGAGCAGCTACCACACAAAGAACGGTGCCCTGTAAACTTTCATGGGGTAATGCAAATTATCTTTTGAAAATATTAAGGATAATTCAGAGCACTTTAAAAAGGACTGAGGAAAGTCATTCCTTTATGAAGTCCCGTGCTTTTTACAGGCTCCGCCTGGAGTAGAAGGGATTCTCCTACTGGAACATGGTCTACACCGCGGGTGATGGCTCAGAACCTGAGAGGGGTCACGGGGCAGACACATGCACCCCGACGCCCTGAACGTACCCGGCCCCCGTAGAGGATGGAGGGCGGCTGCAGCACCCGCCCAGTCACGTCTGTCATCTCATCTTTGACCATGATTCCAAATTCACGGACGTACGGGTCTGTGTTGAAACTCGCGCTTCGCATCTGGCAAAGGGGAAAAAGAAAACGCACGGAGTGGGCGGGGGCCTCCACTCTCTCTAGCAGCCACGTCCATTCCAAGCATCAGGGTCTTCCGTGCCACGGCAACCAGACCGGACTCCACAGGGCGCCCCGCGTGGGACTGACACTCACCAATTTGCTAATCTCCTCTTGCCGATCGGGCGCTGACCTTGCAGTTGCTCTGATCATGGTTGAGGTCTGATTGTCCGTTAATTTTTTAATGCATCTTTGTCCTGCCACTATGTTACAGACCTGCAAAGAAAATGCAGAGACAGGCATCAGCGCCACACTGGTGCGACCAGGAGAGTGGGCAGGGGGCTCGGGCTGGTGGCCTGGCTCTGCCCGGGACGGTCTCTGCCTCATCCCTGCGCTGTGAAGCGCTGGGCAGGTGCCCACTGCTGGACTGGCTCCTGCTCCAGGGCCTTCCGCTTCACAACAGAAATCCCTGCTAAGTAAACCCAATGTTGTGCAAACACACAGACCCCACAGACCCCACAGCCTCTGTGGCCGGCCCACCAGGCGAGCAGGGCTGTGTCCTGACACCGGCCCTTCTGGGCCCTCTCCAGTCTTCAGGGCTGCGGGTGTGAAGGCGGCTACAGGTGCGAAGGACATCTACCTGTGGGACAAGGCACCGAGCCGCCCAGCCCTGCCGGAGCAACAGGCACGTGCTGAGAATCTAAACACCCAGGGGAGAGTTCCAACACATGGCTCAGGATCGGTGTTCGAGCCTTTCCCGAGACAAGGATTTTTGGAACAGCTGTGATATTAGAGAGTGAGTGACACGACTGTGCAGTGGCAGATGACAGAGCCCCTGCCTCCCCTGTGGGACCTGCAGGAGCATTACACACACTGTCAGCGAAGGCTCACGCCAACCCCACAGAGCTGCCGACCCCACTTTACTGAAGGCAAAACCGAGGTGCAGCACAGCTCATGAACCCACCCGAGTTGCCACAGCGGCAGAGGCGGGGCCGTTTGCACCTGACTGGGGCCGAGGCGGTTTCTCGAAGCTGCATGCCCCAGCCTGGGCTGCCCTCCCAACCCCACAGAGGTGCACGGGAGAGGGAGACTTGCCTCCAGGGGAAGGTAGGTGTGTTTCTGCTCCTGTCCGACTTGTAAACATGGAAGGTGGGGGTAGCGCAGAACCAGCTTGTGCCTGTCCTTGAAGTACTGGGCCACCGTGCACTCCACCGTCTGCCCGCTCTCCTGCTGCAGCGGGAATCTGGGGAGCAAAGGGCCCTTCAGGCTGAGGTCATCCCGGGCCCCGTTCCTGCGCCGCTTTTCGTCTATCATTTGCTTTTTAGGGTGAGGTGTGAGGAGCACATGTTCGGAGCACTTCCAGGACTGAGCACCATATCATGTGCTTTGGGGTATCTGGGATGTTCCAGGGCCCCTACATTCTCGTTTTGTCTCTGGGGCTGGGAAATAAAAAACTACCTATGTGCGTCATTACTCCATCATCATAAATGACCCACAAGGCCACAGTGTGTGTCAAGGAGTCAGGACGAACAGAGATGTCCAGAAAGAAAGGTCTGTGTGTCTTCCAGTGAGCACGGTAAACCTGAGGCCATTTCCATGCTGCGTGCCCAGTGCCCAGAAGGCCGGCAGCCCCCAGGACAGGATGAGGAAGGCAGGCCAGGCCTATTCCGGCAGCCAGGGTCTCTGCGTGGTGACAGCGGGGTGTGGCACGGGCAAGTGTGGGGAGGCCTATGGGCACAGGAAGGGTGGGCCTCTGTATGGGGATGAGGAGACGGGGTTGCTGGCACAGGGCAAGGATCACATGGCTCAGTTTCCACTACACCAACCCCTTCCCTCCATCCAGACTGCCAGGCCACCTGTGGCATCTGCCAGGCAGGGGAGGGGGTTGGGCCAGGCTACAGGCCGTCTCCTCCTTCTGCTCCCTGAGCCACGGGCATCTTGGTGCCTCCAGAGCCTGGCAACAGGCCTGGCGCTTTACATGGTATGATCCATGAAGTGGATGAACCCTACTGGCCTGGGAGACATTAAGTGGAGCATTGGGGCCAAATCTATCGTGCCCTCCACAAAGGAACACCGGCACAACCCGACAGCAGTGCACTCTCAGCCTCCACCAGCCTGGACGCCAAACTGTGCTCTTGTAGTAATGACAGGACGCACAGACTAGCCCAGGGAGGGGGGCATGCGTCAGGGCCACAGCCCGTCCATCCCCAGCACTGAGGATGGGACAATGGACGCAGAAGGCCCTTCTCTCGTCTGTGAGGCTCAGGAAGGAAGAGGGAGAGAGCACCTAGGCCTGCCCTCCCAGCACCCAGGTGGAATTTCACGATCTGAGTTTATTTTCTTAGGTGAAGTCTGGAACCTACTGAGCCATGTAAGGAACAATTCTGGGGACTGAAAAACAGAATGAAATGGTCCTTTCCAGGGAATCATGGCTCCAAAGTGTGCCCAATGGAGTGACAGCAGGGACCCCAGCCAAGAGAGTCGGAAAGGAAGGGCGCGTTACGTTTGGTGACTGGCAGGCCGCCGGGTGACGTTGCAGACACGGTACTTCCTCTTCATCTGCCCACAGTGCGTTATCTCCACCTTTAGACCTGGGGACACAGAACACAGCATCAGGGTCTGGGCTGTCCCAAGCCTGAGTGCAAGCTCCACTTCCCAAGAATCCGTTTTCATAGGAAGGTGGCTGCTGACCCAAGTTGTGGGGGCTCCATAGGGCTGTAGGGCTCCCCTGGGAAGGCCACCCCAGTTGGATCCATCTCACCTACAAGAGTACACGTGGTAGGGGGAAGCTCAGCTTACAGCATGGGGTGTCCACCCTCTTGCTGTTCTGAGCCCCCCATGGGTCATTGGGGTAGCACGGGGTACCATGGATGGCCCTGCAAATGGCCTTCGGAAAGGACAGGTTCAGCAGACAGGGCTTGTGGAGCCAGTGGTGGCCTCCACTCTGCTGCTGATGAACAGAAGGAGCCCGGTTAAGTCCTAGACCCCCGGATCTGAGTTTCTTAGAACAGAAAGCAGGCGGAGCAGGTGCAGACACCTGCTGGGGCTGCAGAAGGATTAAATGAAAACAAAAGGAAAGGCATCCTCGGTTCCAGCGTTAGAAGCGCCAGTCACAGCCACGCTGCTGTTTCTAGTCCTGAAAGCGTGACTCGGATGTGACCGATTCCTCGACCTGGTCCTCACCCCACATGGTTGTATTTATTTGGGAAACCCCTACTCCTGCTCTGGAATGGGTCTAACTCATCTCCGTGCTACTTCATCTGATGGCTACATTCTGCCACCTCCACCTCCCTAAACGTGCATAGGACCCAGCACTGCAAAACTCGTCCTGGAGGCAGACCAAGAAGGGGCCTCCCAGCCCTCAGCCAGGTGTGCCGGGACAGTTCATTACCTTTAATTTCTTTGGTAAACTTTACCCTTTGGGAATCTGTCAGAGGTTTTTGTTGTTCTTCAATACTTTTAAAATCCAAAACTTCACAAACAAACTCGATTACTGGCTGTGCCTTGTAAAACGCTGTGGCCGACACTGTAGGTGAGAAAAGAAAGAGGCGAAGGCTAAGGTGTGACCGCGGGGCCTCGCAGGCCAGGCCAGCCATGGTGGGGATGCCCGGCTGGGGTTCTCACTCTCTACCGAGGCCACCCTCAGGCCCAGAGACGGGCAGGCCAGTGGTGACAAGCCTGGGTCCGAGCTGCCGATCCTCCCTCTGGTCAGGGTGACAGAAAGGAGCCAGCTGGCTCTGAAGACTAAGTCACCCTCTGAGAATAAAGAGTGTTGGAGGATTTTCTGATTATCTTCTGGTGCAGATATTTCTGAAATTCACCATTCCCTTTTATACAATTATATTTCAATAAATGTATAACTGAGCAAGATCAAATTCTCATTCCATTCTAGAGCTTTTCATAATAATCAACTCCCATATGAGAAGACTGATCCTTTTTGCTGGCCTTCACTCTCATCTTTTTCACAGGGAGGACAGCGGATGTCCTGCACAGAGCAGCGACTGTCTCCCAACAGGGACAGGCCACACCTGGGCTGCAGTCGAACCCAGGCCTACCGGAGGCCAGCAGGAAGGAATCCTGGATCCTCAGGCCCACCTCAGCTCCTTAGGCTGGGCCCTCCTGGCGGCTCCACGCTTGCCTGAGAGCCCCTGCCCTAACCCACCCGACGCTGCAGGTGAGAGCGGCCAGGGGTCATGCAGCAGCGCTGGCTCTAAAAGGGGCCATGCGTGGAGTTGGCCACATGGCCCCCCGGGGTCCTGACCCCCCAGCCCATGCCCAGCCCTGGACGAAGTGAAGACCCCAGGGCGCTGCTCACCATCAATATTCAGCATCATTTTCCAGAGAGAAGGCCGGACGGACTGATGGAAGCCAAACCACACTTCTCGGCCCCCACCAAGAGGGTTGGAGCAGCCTTCAGACGCGGTGAAGAAGGAGCGGCCCACGGGGGTGTATCTGGAACCAAGAGACCCCACCCCACCTCCTGTCAGATCAGCTTCCAGAAGGACAGCCGCCTCGGGGTGGGCTTCACCTGTGCCCACCACATCCTCATCAGAGTTCCGTTTCCCCTCCTTTTAAAACTGCATTTACCGTGCAGCACTCCAGCCTGTGCGCACGGCCTGCTGTGTGGGACCCATGGCCTCACTGGGGGACGGCAAAAACATTTGCTTAAACGCACGGCATAGGTGGAACGTGAACCCCCAGGACCTGGCGTGTTTCTGGCCCAGCCCCCGGTCCTGGCCTCACCTCGCTTTACTGCCCCCACTGTCTACTCTTCCCCTCACGGGGCCTGTGTCTCCAAGCGCACATGGAAGTGGGCACCTGCCAAGTGCCAGCCCCAGCCCCAGCTGTGTGGCTGTCCATGCATGACCCAGTAGCCGCCAGCTCCCTTAGCGGGGGGGCTCCCCAGCCAGGCTCCGAGGTCTAAGACCCGCCCACTGTGGGCTCCCCCGCAGGAGGTGGCAGGGCCAGCGTCACAACCTTTTCAGGCCTGCTAGGGACGCGGTGCTGATCTGCCTGGAGCCACTTGACCAAAGCAGACACATTCTCCAGCACAGCAGCTTCACCCTCCGCACGGACACGTGGGGTCTGGTGGCCCGGGAGGTGCCATCACTAATGATTCTGCAGGGAAAACCTGCTGTGAGCCCTGATGCTCCCCGCCTGTGGGGGGCGCTGATCCATCACCCACACGGCCCTTCACCTTCCACCTGAGATGTGTTCACAATCCCGCCTCTACTGTGCTCCTTTTCCAAAAATGAAAACAGCACTTTCCTCCCTGATCGTAAAATTCATGCAAGTAATCCAAAGGAATTCAGAAAAGAACCACGGTAATTTCTGCCACTCAATTAAAAAAGTAGATGCCATTTTGGCAACCATCCTTCTAGACCGTTTTTGCACACACCGACCGTCCTCCGTCGATAGTTCAAAGCAGAGACAAGTTACACTGGGGAAGGTGTGTCCTGCCGGGAGTGACAGTCTGGACTGTATTTGGTCACCTCCTCCCATGCCTGGAGACTGAGAACACCAAGGTCCCTTCTGAAATCTCACACATGGTCTCAGGGCACCTCCTCTTATACAAAGGAAGCCCCAAACCTCTCCTGGAATCTCAATGCTTTGGTCAGTCCTGGGGTTTGTCAGTGTGGAGCTTGTTTCGTTTTAGGCTTTGGTTCGAAAGAAACCAAACTTGAACATTCCACTTGTGCCCAGGCACCAGCGTGAGGGCAGGCGTCTGGGGCAGGAACCTGGGGGCTGACATGCGGAGCTGGCCTGGCTCTTCCAACAGTGGGTCACTCAGGAGATTAGCACAACCCTCTGCCCAGCAACTGGGTGGACTGTGAGCCCTTAAACTGCTCCCCTACACCCTCTCCCAGCAATCTCACGTGTGGCAACTTGTGGTAATAGAGCAATCTAGAGAATAAAGAAGTCCCTAACGTCGCAAAAAGCAGCGGGGATGGTACCTAGGGTTGTGGACGTGCATGTAGCACAAAACTGGGAACATAGCATTATTCTCCCATCACGAGTCCCAAATGCAAGCACAAGACAGGAGCAGAGAAGTGCTGAGCACCGAGGGCTGCGGAGCATGAACGCGGGCACACAGGAAGGCCACCTCTGGCCAGGCTGACAGTGCTGGTGATTGATTTGATTGGACGCAGTCTCACTCTGTCGTCAGGCTGGAGTACAGTGGCACAATCTCGGCTCATTGCAACCTCTGCCTCCCGAGTTCAAGCAATTCTCCTGCCTCAGCCTCCCGAGTAGCTGGGGGATTGCAGGCGCGCGCCACCACGCCCAGCTAATTTTTGTATTTTTAGTAGGGACGCAGTTTCACCATGTTGGCCAGGCGGGTCTTGATCTCTTGACCTTGTGATCTGCCCGCCTCGGCCTCCCAATGTGCTGGGATTACAGGCGTGAGCCACCGCACCCAGCCAATTTATTTTTATATTAACATTGTTTCCACCTTTGCACCATTTGTTATCTTCATCACAGAAAACCTACGTACGTGACCATTCCCACCCTGACTCCAAGAATGAGCCATTCCTTGCACAGCTTTCAGACCGTAGGGTGCCCTTGGAGCTGCAGGAGGCGTCCCCCACCCTTGGCCCCGCGTGGTGCCCTCACCTCATGGACGGCAAGTGCCTCATGACCACGTCCAGGGCCTGGATCGTCTCGAAAGGGACACTGGGCAGCCGCCCTGAAAGTGCATCATGTAACGCCTGCAAGCTCACGCAGGACACCCACTTGATGGACACCTTGAAGATGCGATCCTTGCCTTCTCCTGGCAGCGTGACCTCCAGCTCCACCTGCAAGGATCAAGCACACAAGGTTACTCCTCCCGCGAAGCCCCAGGGAGGACGCAGCGCGGCCGAGGCTGGCGTCCAGACACTCCTTGCTGAGGAGGTCTCCACCCAGGCCCTCTTGCCAACCACCAGCCACCTGTGGCTACCGAGCACTTGAAATATGACCAAGGAACTGAATTTGAAACTTTACTTACTTTTGATGAATTTAAATGTACACAGCCACATGTGGCGGGGCCGGTATACCGACAGCGGTCGAAAATGTATCCTCTTGTCTCTTGTCTCACCCCCAAACAATGAACTCACTGCCTCTCTCCTCCCCAGTCTCTGAACTGCCCCTCCCCTCAGCCACGTGTTACACCTGACCTCAGATTATGCTGCCGTCACCTGCAAACTCCACTCTGCTACTCAGAACCCACAGTTAAGTAGTAATCTGGCCCTCATCCCTCCCAATATGTGGACACACACAAGCCCACTCAGGTGATGTGTGAAGAAACTTCACTACTGGCTGATAATTCTTCCCAGTGTCTGAGGAATACCAACGTGACAGGTTATGGAGGGTATGTACTTTATCCTCACATGCCCAGTGACCCCAGCAAGGGGAAATTCATTCATCACTTTTTTTGAGACAGGGTCTCACTGTCACCCAGGCTGGCGTGCAGTGGTGCAATATTGGCTCACTTCGGCCTTGACCTTTTAGGCTCAAGTGATCCTTCCACTTTGGCCTTCCAAGTCGCTGGGACTACAGTGCGCGCCACCAAGCTCAGCTAATTTTTTAATTTTTAATTTTGTAGAGATGGCGTTTCACTATGTTACTTGGGCTGGTCTTGAACCCCTGGGCTCAAGGGATCCTCCCACCTTGGCCTCCCAAAGTGCTAGGAGTACTAGCATGAGCCACTGTGCCTGGCTGATTTGCCACCTTTTATACATGAAAACACGGAAACCCAGACTTAAAAAACAGCCCAAGGTCACAGAGCCATGAACGGGCAGAGATAGGATTTGGATCCCGAAGGCCTTCCCACTCCACACGTTGACGCCAGGGCCCCAGGTCTTCAGCACCAGCCTCCCCTACCCTGCCCAGGGCCCGTGGCCTCCACTCCGCACACCTGAGGTGCCCTCCCTCATAAACTCCAGCTTGCCAGCATGCCCAGGCCCAGTGCTGTTTGGTGGCACTGGGCACATCTGCTCACTCGCCCACTGCCCGCCACGTCCATGCTCAGCTCCCATCTGCTCATCCTTGTCACTCAGGAACTTACCCGCTTGCCACACCTTGTTTGAACTTCACAGAGCAACGACCAGACTCTGTGGACGTCACGGGCACACCTGGTTCCACCCTAGCACACACCCTTCAACCCAGGCCTGGGCCGGCTCTGGCAGATGCCCTTATGCCCATGAGCACTCAGAGCACTGTCGTGCCCGATGGCCCCAAACTGGCAGCGCCCCAAGGACCATCTGCCAAAGATGAGGGCGGGGAAAAAAGAACGGATCCTTCTAGCCAGATGGACTTCAAACATCGAATACCAAGAAAACCAGCAAGCCACAGAAGGGCACTGCAGCACAATTCCTTGCAGACATCAGAGCCACACGTACAGGGGACGCAGCACAGCAAGGGAAGCTGACAGAGGGAAGGGACAGCTTTGCCCAACTCAGCACGAGAGAGGGAAGGGCCAACTTGACCCAACTCAGCAGGACAGCGGAGGGGGTGGCAGGGAGGATGCAATCGAGGCTCAGTCCATAGGGGACTTCAGGGTGGGAGGAGGAAACAGCCGGGCCTGGGTGGGGGGTACAGGATGTGGTTTCATATCACTCTTTAAATATATGTACACAGCGGGCCCGTGAACAACATTGGTTGGAATTATGCAAGTAGAGTTATATGGACTTTTGTCAGCCTCTGCTACCCCGAGACAGTAAGACCAGGCTCCTCCTTTTTCTTGTCAGCAAGAAAATGGAGGAGATGAAGGCCTTTATAACAATCCACTTCCACTTAATGAAAAGGAGACTTTTTTTTTTTACCTTATGATTTCTTAAATAACTTTTCTCCAGCTTTAGAATATAAGAATAAACTATATAGGGCCGGGTGCAGTGGCTCATGCCTGTAATCTCAGCCCTTTGGGAGGCTGAGGCAGGTAGATCACCTGAGGTCAGGAGTTCGAGACCAGCCTGGCCAATGTGGCAAAACCCTGTCTCTACTAAAATACAAAAATTAGCCAGGTATGGTGGTGTATGCCTACAACCTCAGCTACTCAGGAGGCTGGTACAGGAGAATCACTTAAACTTGAAAGGCAGAGTTTGCAGTGAGCTGAGATTGCACCATTGCACTGTAGCCTGGGTGACAAGAGCAAAATTCTGTTTCAAAAAAAAAAAATAGCTGGGCATGGTGGTGTGAGCCTGTAATCCCAGCTACTTGGGAGGCTGCAACAGGAGAATCATTTGAACCTGGGAGGCAAAGGTTGCAGTGAGCTGAGATAGCGCCACTGCACTCCAGCCCCGGGCAACAGAGTGAGATTCTATCTCAAAAAAAAAAAAAAGAAGAGGAAGAATAAACTATATAATAAATATAATATATAAATATGTCTTAATTTACAGTTTATGTTATTGGTAAGGCTTCTGGTCAACAATAGGCTATTAGTAGTTTTGGAGGAGTCAAGTTATACATAGCCAGGTGCAGTGGTTCACGCCTGTAATCCTAGCTCTTTGGGTGGCTGAGGTGGGAGGACAGTTTGAGCCCAGGCGTTGGAGACCAGCCTGGGCAATATAGGGAGACCCTGTCTCTGTAGTCCTAGCTACTCAGGAGACTGAGACAGGAGGATTGCTTGAGCCCAGGAAGTCAAGGTCGTAGTAAGCTGTGATTGCACCACTGCACTCCAGCCTGGGCAACAGAGAAATTGTTTAAAAACAAAGCAAAACAAACAAACAAACAGGTTATAAATGCACTTTTGACTGCATGGGAGATCAGCGCCTGATAGGTTTAGCTGTCTCCCCAACCAAATCTCAACTTGCATTGTATCTCCTAGAATTCCCACGTGCTGTGGGAGGGACCCGGGGGAGATGACTGAATCATGGGGGCCAGTCTTTCCGGTGCTGTTCTTGTGACAGTGATCTGATTGGTCCATCAGGGGTTTCCACTTTTCCCTTTCCCTCGTTCTCTCTTGCCGCTGCCATGTAAGAAGCGCCTTTTGCCTTCCGCCATGACTGTGGGGCTCCCCGGCCATGTGGAACTGTAAGTTCAATCAAACCTCTTTTTTTGGTAAACTGCCCAGTCTTGGGTACATCTTTATCAGCAGCATGAACATGGACTAGTACAGCACCCTTAACCTTTTTGTGGTTCAAAGATCAGTGTACATATATTTCTTTTTCATTAGTGGTACTTCATAATAAAATTCTATTAAGTCATACATAAGTAACAGTAACTGAAAGAGCACATTTGGCATAACGCTGGCAACATGGCAGGCATTCCTGCAACCACTGGTTCGCGCCCTTCCGGTGCCTCTCTTTACTTTCAGTTAAGGAAACAGATCTGAAGGGGCCAAATGAGCCGCCGCAGGCCACGCAGCAGGAAGCAGAGGGGCAAGTGCCCCCGTCAAACTGTCCAACTCCAGAAAAGGAGACAGAGTCTCTGTGGGCCCAGGAGCAGGGGCCTGGCTGGGCATGGTGATGGGGGAACGATTCCAGTATGGACTGGCAGCTACCTGGTCTCAACAGGAGTAGCCAGTAGCTGAGAAGGGAGAGCGTCATTCCCCTTGTCCAGAAACGGCACACTCAGGTCACGGCGTGCAGGTGGAGTGAGCTCGGGAGTGGGAGAGTGCGTGTATTTCACACAGAGCCCGGCCAGGAGGTGCTATAGACCCGAGCACATCTGCGGCAATGGCCTGGCACGGATCGGATGCCTGTTGACGCCACCCTTCCAAAACCTCTGAAAGCAAAACTGAGGGGCAATTCCGAGGGGTCTATTTTCCCACAGCAAAATACACTCTAATTTGTAAATGTACTGTAGTCCAGCCTCTGCTTGGCTCGCAGAGAAAAACACCCCAGGCTCTGTAACTGTCTGCCCATCCCATGTCCGCAGTGGCTGGCTGGTGCTTGCATGGGGGGGCAGCTTGGGGCCGGGTGGAGATTGTACGACAGCTGTCACACCACGAGGGCAGGAGGCACGCGGCTCTCCAGGGGCAGGCCCCGTGTGCATCCAGGCTGCCAGCAGCAGGTGGCCCACACCTGAGACACTGCCACCTCCCAACAGCTCAAATGCTCGGTCCCAATGACCCAACATCTGAAAGTCACTCCCAGCGCTGTTGCCTCCTGTGCTCTGACCTCAGGCAGGTGGCCTGTCAGCCTCCAGCACACAAGGGGACAAGCCTCACCCACCTCACAGAGTGGTGGTGTCAGTTGTGGCGCAGGGCTAAAATCTGGGAGTGGCTCAAATGCCATTTTCTGAACATGGATAATAGAAAATGTCAGTCTAGGACTCCCATCCAGGGCCCGGAACACAGCGAGGCAGCTGTGACATCCAATCTCCCCAGACAAGCCAAACCGCATGCTGGCCTCCTTGTCTAGAAATCCTCAGGGCGAGAGAAGTGAGACTGTCACGGGAAGATCCCTGTTTCGGTGTCGTCACACAACTCAGCAACTAAGAGAAAACAGCACTCTAAAGAGCGCAAAGCGGCCGGCTCGGGGGCTGACGCCTGTAATCCCAGCACTGTGGGAGGCCGAGGCAGGTGGATCGCTTGAGCTCAGGAGCTGGAGATCAGCCTGGGCAGTGCAGCAAAACCTGTCCCTACAAAAAGAAAATTAGCAGGGCATGGTGGCATGCTTCTGTAGACCCAGCCAGTCAGGAGGCTGAGGCAGGAGGCTCATTTCAGCCCAGGAGGCAGAGGTTGCAGTGAGCTGACATCGTGCCATTGCACTCCAGCAGCTGCCTTTCCAAAGGCTGTTCCTGCACTAAGCTTGGCTGTGGCCCTGGCTGAGCCCACAGCCTCCCTGTCCTCTGCCACTGAGGAGGGGGAGAGGGAGGCACTGCAGGCGTGGTGTGTCTGGCTGGCCATGAGGATCCCGACCTGGACATGGTTTCCCTGGGACAGTAGGAAGAGCGGCCACACCCACTGTGTCTGCCAGCCAGGGCTGCCACGGGCCCCTCCCAGAAGGGCCGTGCAGCTCACGTCTTGTTGAAATATGCCAGGAACTGAGGTCTAAAGGTATCCTGGGACTCTGCAGAGCAGCAGCTCTCAAAAGACAAATCACTGCACCAAAAGACTTCAGCACCAAAACCAGCCCCACCCAGCGCCTCTGCAAAGTGTCGGGGAAATTCAAAGTCACCTGGCGGGCGACAGAGCAGGTACAGGGAGTGGCTGCCAGTCAGGGCTCAGCAGCACTTCCTGACCACCTTGCACTGGGCTGGGCTCGGGTCAAGGCACCTGGCTGGCTGGAGGGACCCTCGGCTCCGAGGGATGGCAGGTCAGCCCCAAAGATGCTTGTGCCAGGCCCAGGCTGAGCAGGTTCCCCGCCACATGCTGCCCAAGGCTCCCTAGGCCTCTCCTCACCCCCCCGTTCCCTCCCTGAGCCTTTAGGTGCGGAAGCTTCACTGCCGTGGGAGCCCTTGGCCTCCCTTGCTGCCAGACACCCCCATCCCAGGTCAGCAGGCACCAGCCAGGCACTCCTGTGGTCACAGCATGGTTGAGCTGGGCACAGAGGTGAACAGGCAGGAGTGGTGAGCTACCATCTCCTTCAGCTTCCAGGAAGGGTCTGCTATTGATTTGAGCTGTGGGTCTACCCTAACTTCCTTCTGGGAAGGAGACTCCTGTGCTCTTCACCACTCCTCCCGGACCATGCCAACCAGAAATTCAATGACATCATTCAGTGAGATGAGGTGATACATTCTCAGGTTCATCTTCCACTAGCTGAACCCTTCCAGGCCGATGTCACTCATCTTTTGTTATTTGGGGAGTTTACAGCAGTCTCCCTATGTTCCTAAACAGTGCTCCTTCTGACCACCTGTCTGAATTTTCTACTCAACTGAGCAGAGAAGCTCCAGGGAGCTCAGACCTTCCACACGCCCCAACAAGGGGAGGATGGGGCTGGACCCAGGGCTGAGAAGAACAGACCACACACATCATGCCTTCAAAAAAAGACCCAGGACTCCAACCTGAAATGCTCATCAACTTGTATCGCTTCCTGGGTCTCCATCTCCAGTTCTGGAAGGTGAGGGAGTGAGGCCGGGTGGTCTCAGAGTCTCCCAGGTCTGGGAGAACGCGTCTCTTTCCACACAGGGGCTGGGATGAAGGCAGGTAGGCTGACATTGCAGGAGGGGAGCAAGGGGCTTCGCGTGTAAGGGCGACGTGACACAGGCCCTCTGCACAGAGACCTGGCGGAGCTGCCAGAGTCCCTGAGAGCCCCCAGGGTAATGGAGCACTAGAACCATTCCGCTCTTACCACAGGTGAGGCATGAAAAGGTATTTCGCAGAAAAAAGAGAAAACCCAAGGACAACACTGGGACATAATGAGAGAAGGTGGGCGTGGGGACACCTCGTTATGCAGGCTCTTGCACAGTAGGGGTTAATTTCTGTACCCTGCAGAGATCCTACAGAACCCCCAAGACCAGTGGGAAGAGCGTGGTCTGCAACCAGGGAACCCCCAGGCTGACCAAACACAGTGGCTTCCAGTAGGTTCTCTATGTTCTCTGGAACCTGAGCTTTTCTTTTTTTTTTTTTAAACTTTTTTTTTTTTTTTGAGACGGAGTTTCACACTTGTTGCCCAGGCTGGAGTGCAATGGCATGATCTCGGCTAACTGCAACCTCTGCCTCCCAGGTTCAAGCAATTCTCCTGTCTCAGCCTCCCAAGTAGCTGGGACTACAGGCATATGCTACCATGCCTGGCTAATTTTGCGTTTTTCGTAGAGACGGGGTTTCACCATGTTAGCCAGGCTGGTCTCGAACTCCTGACCTCAGGTGATCTACCTGCCTCAGCTGCTGAAAGTGCTGAGATTACAGGTGTGAGCCATCATCCCCAGTCGACCTGAGCTTCTCATCTGACAAAGGGACGAGAATGGTTGGGATGAAACTTAAGAGGGAATGAACGCCTGCTGGGTGTAGGGCTGGATGTATGAGGACTCTCGTGGGAACCCCAGAAAAACACTCTGACCATTGGCAAGGCTGACAGACCAGGGCCAGAAATCTGCAGTTCTGTGATTTAAGCTTCATTTAAATTTTTGTTTTTAGACAGAGTCTTGTTCTGTGGCCCAGGTTGGAGTGCAGTGGTGCGATCTTGGTTTACTGCAACCTCTGCCTCCTGGGTTCAAGTGATTCTCATGCTTCAGTCTCCCAAGTAGCTGAGATTACAGGTGTGTGCTACCATGCCAGGAAGCTCTTTTTGGGGTGTATGCGCTCACTGAACTCTCACGAAGCCCCTGGGAGGTAGTTTTTCTTGCCACCTCTCCATGTTATAGGTGAGGCAGTTGAGGTTTGGCTGGGTGAGGTACCCCAGGTCCTGCCACAGGAAGGGCCAGGCCAGGCCTCACATCCATAGCTATGTTTATCCTAGAGTGTGTGTGCAGGTTATTTCCAGGATGACAGGTCTCAAATGTAAATATTGGATACCATATAGACTCCCTCAGCCCCTTTTCAGAAAAACTACCCTGATGCCCACTCTGTGTGTAAATATAAATATGTGCAGACAAAACTGTGCACAAACTCCTTATGCTTTTCTTTCTTATAAAACTTTAAGTAAAAACAAATGCAAATTCAACACAAAACTTTAAAATGACTACCTTTCAACGCCACAGCACGTGAGTTTGCAAGGGGTGATCATGCTGGACCGATGTGCGTTTGGTCCTAGGACCCGCTCCCCTTGGGAAGACCAACGTCTGTCACCCTGGGCTGGCAGTGATAATGCACAAACCGCCACCCCTCTTAGAACCGTGAGGTCGCTTTATGCAGAGCCCTCTGTCGTCACTTGGCCTCTGCTCAGTCACAGCACATTCTCCCCTTGTCAGAGCATGAGAACATGGAGGAGCACCATTGGCTGCTGAGCCTGCTGCGCCCTGTGGACCATCCAGAAAGGCTGAAAGGAGCTTATTCATTTCAAGATCATCGTCAAAATGAAAAAACAGCTACTCTGGAGGCTGAGGTGGGAGGATTGCTTGAGCCTCGGAATTGAAGGCTGCAGCGAGCCACGACTGCACCATTGCACTCCAGCCTGGGCGACGGAGTGAGATCCTGTCTCAAAAGGAAGAAGACTGAATGTAGAGAAAGCTGCTTGCAGGCCCCTTGCCCTCCCCCAAAGCAGACATCCGTGACAGAAACTTGAGACCCTTTGCACACTGAGCTGGCTTCCTTCTCAGGAACTTGGGGTTTAAAAAGCAAACTGTGTACGCTGTTCCAGAGGGCATCAGCCTTTCATTCTCATTGTCGTTAAATTCCTGGTTTCTGATGTGTGTGCTTCTTAAAGTATGTGCAGAGATTATTTCTGAGCCAGGTTTCTGTTCTTATTCTACTTACAAACAATACCTGTATTGCTCTGGAGCAGTATATTTGTTGAAAGATGTTCCCAAGAAATGACAACTTCTGGGCAGAAATTTTATTACTTTTTAAATATAGCCATGATAAGGATAAAGGTAATAAGAGAAGGTGACATTTTAATATAACCGCTACTTCTGGGTTTGACTCATCCTCATCATTCTAATTTCAGATAAACCACTGGCTACAGGAGACTGTTAACTGTGTCTCACTGCCATGTCTCTCTCTCACATACCCCCATATGAACCTACTCTTCCATAGGCCTTTCTGTGGAGATACAGTCTCACTCTGTCGCCCAGGATGGAATTTGTGGTGCACTGAGATAGCTCACTTCAGCCTCTAACTCCTGGGCTTAAGCCACCCTCCCGCCTCAGCCTCCATAGGTCTTTGTAATACCAGTGCTTACTCTCAGCTCTTGGCTGGTGGTGGTTTGTGGCTTGTGTTTTGTGTGCATACATCGTATTTGAAGGCTGGTGGTTTCAAGTTCTCAATCTGTGTCTGGACCTAGACGAGTTAACCCCTATCACCGAAAACCACAACACACAGAAGGTAGTTTTTATGGATCTCAGGACGAAGCACGTGGCAATGAGCTGCTCTCTCCTCCTCAGGGGAGTAGTTTTGTGTATGAGAACAGGCATGGACTTTATAGCACGTCACTGCACATGATTCCACCAATGGCACCCCGGGAAGCTTACCTTGTCCCTCCCGATCGGAAGGGGCATGGCTGTGTACAGATTCTTCCTGCCATCAAACACGGGCTTCCGATCCCCAAAGATTTGGGTTTTAAAGTGCTGGACCATGTGTTCCACGATTTCCCTGAAACAAAGATAAAAGTCAGGCAAAACATCAATAAAATGGAAAACACGGCATACAAGGATGACATTTTTCTTATGCTATTTTTTTTTTTTTTGAGATGGAGTCTTGTTCTTGTTGCCCAGGCTAGAGTGCAATGGTGTAATCTCGGCTCCCTGCAAACTCTGCCTCCCGGGATCAAGCAATTCTCCTACCTTAGCCTCCCAAGTAGCTGGGATTACAGACGCACACCACCTTGCCCAGCTAATTTTTGTAATTTTAGTAGAGACGGGGCTTCACCATGTTGGCCAGACTGGTCTCGAACTCCTGACCTCGTGATTTGCCCACCTCGGCCTCTTACAGGCGTTGAGCCACTGCACCTGGTCCTCTGATGCTATTTTTTTTCTTTTGAGACACAGTCTCACTCTATCACCAGGCTGGAATACAGTGGCACAATCTCGGCTCATTGCAACCTCCACCTCCCGGGTTCAAGCGATTCTCCTGCCTCAGCCTCCTGAGTAGCTAGAACCACAGGCACATGCCACCATGCCCAGCTAATTTTTGTATTTTTAGTAGAGACAGGGTTTCACCAAGTTGACCAGAATGGTCTTGATTTCTTGACCTCGTGATCCACCCGCCTTGGCCTGTAACGCTATTTTTAAAGCAATTTTGTAAGACCTGTGTCTCCTTTGGGCAATATGACTTCAAACTTCTATAAAGCAGCAAACTAGGCCCATGAGTGAGTTTGTGCTCATGCATTTAGTCAAACACGGGAGAACCTGGTATGCGCCGGGCACTTTATATGCCACATACAGCAGATGACGGACACTTCCAGAACCTCTGGAGCTCCTCAGAGGCGCTGACGAGAAGAGCTATGAAACAGATGCTTGCTGCTGGAAGCGACTGGGGTTTTAGTGTTGGGGGCTCAGGACCCCTAATCCCCACTTCCACACCATGACAGAGAGGCCCCAGAAACATTCTGCAAACCTCCTGCTGGCCTTGGGCTCTGCTCCAAAGAGGTACCAGCTTGGCATAGCACTCTCCTGGCATTTCAGGTGGTTGTTTTATTAGAGACAGGGTCTCGCTCTATCCCTGGAGTACGGTGTCGTGATCACTTCTCACTGCAGCCTCAACCTTCCAGGCAGAAGCAATCCTCCCATCGCAGCCTCCCAAGTAGCCGGAACTACATGCCCAAGCCACGATGCCCAGCTAATTTTTAAATTTTTTTTGTAGAGATGAGGCCTCCCTTATGTTGCTCGGGCTGGTCTCAAACTCCTGGGCTCAGGCAATCCTCCTGCCTTTGCCTCCCAAAGTGCTGGGAGTACAGGCATCAGTCACTGTGCCCAGCTCAGGGGGTTCTGAGGCATTTCAGGTCCACACACTAAATGCCTGGCCCTTGCACCCATACCTGATGAAGTGCAAATGTGAACAGCCAGGGTCCCTGGCTGCCCCTAAAGGCCCACATGAAGGAAGCACGGAGAGGCCCATGGGATGCTTTCACTAGGAAATGCCAGCTCAGGGGATGTGGTAAAGAGGGAGAGGCAGGTTGACCAGCAGGGGAAGGCGGGGGTGGGGGAGTAGCCGACAGACCTCCACAGGGAGGGCGATCCGAGCTCTAAGTGGCTAGAATTGTCTTTCTCTTGGACAGAGCCTCAGCTATCTCTCAGGAAGCAAGAATCTGTCAAATCCTTCCATTCCTTTCCCAAAAGATGAGGCAAGCTGGCCTGGAGGGCTTTCCTCACTCAGACTGGCTTTGCTTGGTCCCCCTTCAGCAGCCACAGGAAGAGGGCCGCGGGGATTCGGCTACCCTGCCCTCCACACCTGCAGTTTGAGGAGTGCTCAAGGCAGATGCCCAGAGCCTCTCAGCAACATCTTTGAGGGCTCCACCAAGCTACATCCACCTCTGACACTGCTGGGAGACCCGGCCTGGGCAGGGTACCACCTCGAGGGCAGTCAGCACGGCCCCAGCATCCATCCCTGCCATGCCCACCTGGTAGCCAGGGTACAATCTCACCTGGCACCTCCCCAACCTGCTCTGGGCTGCCCAAGACAAGGTGTGCCCTGCAGGTCTCACAAGAGGCCAGCTCATTCCTCCGTGCTCTCTCCAAACCATTACAAAGGGTCCCCAACCTTCAGAGAACCATATCTTTCTGGCCAGAACATCACCGTCAACTTGAGGTGCAGATGGCTCCATTGGAGGGGGAGGTGGGTTCTACTCACATTCAAAGAACAAATCATTCCCACCTAATTCAAACTTGACCTGAGCAGAGTAAGAGGGCACACACCCGACTCATTTTATGAGGCTAGCAAAACCTTTCTGTTAAAACTGGACAAGGGAGAGTACTGAGTGAAATCATGGACCGATCACTTATAAACAGAGCTAGGAACAAGACATTAACACACTGAATCTAGTAACATGTTCAAAAATAAATCATCTTGTCAAAGTTCAGTCGATACCAGAAACAAAAGATTGCATTTAACATTATAAAATTAATTAACATAAAACAGGTTATAAACCTAAAGGCCATAACTGAAAAATGCCCAGAAGAAAACATAAGAGAAAAATGTTCATAAATGTTGGGCTAGAAAAAATTTCTAAAAACTTTGTCCTTAAAGGAAAAATTCATAAACCAGGCTTCATTAAAATTAAAAACTGTGGCCGGGTGCGGTGGCTCACACCTGTAATCCCAGCACTTTGGGAGGCTGAGGCAGGTGGATCACGAGATCAAGTGATCGAGACCATCCTTGCCAACATGGTGAAATCCTGCCTCTACTAAAAATATAAAAATTTGCCAGGTGTGGTGGTGCGCACTGGTAGTCCCAGCTACTCGGGAGGATGACGCAGGAGAATCGCTTGAATCTGGGAGGTGGAGGCTGCAGTGAGTTGAGATCGTGCCACTGCACTCTAGCCTGGCGACAGAGCGAGACTCTGTCTCACCAAAAACAAAACAAAACAAACAAACAAAAAAAACCTTTTACCCATCTCTAAAAAAAAAAAAAAAAAAAAAGAGAGAGAGAGACACAGTCATAAAAACAAAAACAAAAAGACAAGGCCAGGCATATTGGCACATGCCTATAATCTCAGCACTTTGGGAGGCGGGAGGATCACCTGAGGTCAGGAGTTTGAGACCAGCCTGGCCAATCTGGTGAAACCCCATCTCTAATAAAAATACAAAAAATTAGCTGGGCGTGGTGGCAGGCATCTATAATCCCAGCTACTTGGGAGACAGAGGCAGGAAAATCGTTTGAACCCAGGAGGCTGCAGTGAGCTGAGATCACACTACTACACTGCAGTCTAGGCAAGACAGAGCAAGACTCCATCTCAAAAACAAACCAATCAAAATGAAAAGACGAGCAATCAACTGGGAGGAAAAACTCCACAATTACACAGACACACTTCTAATAAAGAGCTTATACACATAGTATATTTAAGAAAATTTTTACAACTCAGTAAGACAGATAATCCAACTTAAATGAGCGAAAGATTCAACCAGACACATGGCAGAAGAGGATACGCATGGCCGGTGAGCACATTAAAGGATGTTCACCGCCAGGCTGTAGGGAGGTGGAAATGAAGCCACAGACACCCACCAGAAAGGCTAAAATCGGAAAGGTAACAATATCAAGAGCTGGTGAAGGCGAAGGGAAGTGCTCTCTTCTATGAGGCTGATACGACTACTTTGGGGAAAAAGTGTGGCAGTTTTTTACAAAGGTCAATGTTTGTTTACCATCCTGTCTAGCAACATCTGACACAAGAAAAATGAAAACACACATCCACGCAGACATTTGCATACAAATGTGCATAACAGCTCCAAACTGGAAGTAATTCAAATAAACGTTCGTCTACTGGTGAATGGACAAACACAGGATGCTACACCTACACACAGTGCAATGCTTGAATCACTGCTACATGCAACATGACGGGCGTCTCAGAAACGCACTTGCGGAACGAAGCCAGACACAAGGAGGAACAGGTATATGATGATAACGATTCCATGTACAGGAAACTCTCTAACTCTCTAACTTTCTACGCTGACAGAAAGCAGGTCTGTGTTTGCCTTGGGGCAGGGGACAACCAGCTTAACTGCAAAGGGCAGGTGCTTCGGGGTTGTTAGCGTGTCCTATTGATTGTGGCGGCTCTTACCGGAGCGTATATTTTTTAAAGATCATAGGCCCATATGAAGGCATGCCTAGGAGATATTGTGGGCTGGGTTCCAGAACAGCGCAATAGAGGAAATGTCGCAATAAAGCGAGTGGCACAAGGTGTTTGTTTCCAGCACACAGAAACATTTCCACTGTACTGCAGTCTAGTCAGTGTGCAAGAGCGTTGTGTCAAAAAAAAAAAAAAAAGTACATACTTTGATTAAAAAATACTTTATTGCCAAAAATGCTCACACAGAAATGAAGTGAGACCATGCTGCTGGAAGGGCGGTGATAGGCTTGCTTGGCACGGGGCTGCCACGAACCTTCAATCTCTTAAACAGTAACAAACTGTCCCTGCAAAGGGCAATGAAGTGAAGCACAAGAAAATGAGGAGCGCCTGCACTTCAGACACACACATTTTGTTGTAAGTAAATTATATCTTGATGAAGTTGATATATGTACAAAATCAATGTAACATATTTTAAAAAAAAATGACAATCTCAGCCAGGTGTAGTGACTCACACCTGTCATACCCACGCTTTGGGAGGCGGAGGTGGGCAGATCACTTGAGGTCCAGGAGTTCAAGACAAGCCTAGCCAACACGGCGAAACCCCATCTCTACTAAAACTATAAAAAAATTAACGGGGTGTGGTGGCATACATATGTAATCCCAGCTACCTGGGAGGCTGAGGCATGAAAATCACTTGAACCTGGAGGCAGAGGTTGCAGTGAGCTGAGACTGTGCCACTGTACCCCCGCCTGGGCGACAGAGCGAGACTGCATCTCAAAAACAAAAACCTTGACAATTTCAAAGATGCAGAAGAAAAGCATTTAATAAAATTCAACATCCAATCATAGTTTTTTGGAAACAGAGTCTTACTCTGTCGCACAGGCTGGAGTGCAGTGTTCACTGCAAACTTGAATTCCTGGGCTCAAGGATCCTCCCGCCCAGCCACCCTAGTGGCTGCGACTCTGGGCGCACGCCACCACGATGGGTGATTTTTCGCTGTTTGTAGAGGTGCAGCTCTGCCATGCTGCCTGGGCTGGTGGTGAATGGGGCTCAGGCAACCTCTCATCTTAGCCTCTCAGTGCCGGGATTACAGGTGTGAGCCATCATGCCTGGTGCCCATGATTTTTTTTCTTTAAATTAGAAAAGTAGGGATAGAAGGAAATATCTTAATCTGGTAGGAAATCTGCACAGATACCTTCTCGGTCTATAACAAACCAACTTTCCCTGAGGTTCACAAAGTAACGAAGACGCCCACATCACCGCTTCTGTTCAATGCTGCACAGCAGGTCACAGTTACCACCACAGGGTAAGACAAGGATTGTAACAAAGAAAAAAACTGTCATTACTGGTGAACATTAGGACTGTAGTTGTTGAAAATCCAGAAGATGCTACAGAGAAAAAGGAAGCTTCAGAAAGCCAGAGCGCGGTCTCCTTGTCTGTGGAGAGCTGCAGACCTCTCACGGAGTGAGACCGCCTGTGCCCCTTTCTTCACTCCTGTGTTCTCAGGGAAAGAGGCAATGGGAAGAGGAGTGGCGGAGTCAGACATCCAACATCTCAGCGATGAGGCTGCAGGCACCACCTCCTGCAGGGATGGGTCCCCCAGGCTCCCCTGTCCTCTCCCTGTCTGTGAAAGCTACCTTCCCACAAAGACTTGGTCCCTGGCAGTACACTGGCAGTCCCCCACCCTCCTTTTTATTCCTTTGAGACAATCTCATGGCCACTCTAAGTTGCATATCACAGCAGAGGAACTCCTGAGAGACTTGGCGATATAGGACTGCCGTGTTTGGAAACAGTTATTTAATTGTAGGATGTAAGATAATGGCAATATATCACTGATTCTGTACTCCAGAATCGGTGGCCACCCTCCTCCTTCCAATTTCTAAAAGGAAAGACCCCGGCCTTGACCCCCACCTGTCTGCCCCGCAACTGGAAAGCAGCCGCCAAAGCAGCGTGGTCCTCCCGCAGCAGGGGTGCAGCTGAGGCGGGGGTCCTCCCAGAGCCACACGTGCAGGGAAGGAGGGAGGGAGGCATGGGGGCTCCAGGTCCAAACCTGTATTCACCAAGTTTCTCTTTGAGAGTCAGAAACATGAAAAGACATTTTAAAAAAAAATCAGTAAAGAGATATACCATGTTTATGGATCAGAATATGTTCCTCAAACAAATCCATCCTTTTAATTTCAGTAAAAATCCAGAGAGGGATGTATTTTTGATAGCATTTAACAAACTCATCCTAAAATATAAGTGGGAATCTGAAGATCAAAGGCTGGCAGGTATTCTTGAGGAGCACCTGGAGGAAGGATACACTAGATCTCCACGTGGAGAAAGCCACCAGGAGGGAGGCAGTGGGGCTGGGACAGGCAGGGGCCTCAGGACAGAGCCCAGAACCCAGAGCCCAGAAACAGGCCCAGGATGGGGGAGGCAGGAGAGAGAGGGCAGGACACACTTCTCAATGACTTCTGTCAGGCAACCACATACCCAGGACTCAAGGAAATACAACTGAGCCCAGCTACTAGAAACACTCCTCTGGATGCACTCACTGTCCCCAGGCCCATCCAGTGCTCGGCATGATGATTCCATTCACTGATATCCTGCGGGCCCCTGGAGAAGGGGTCAGGTCCAGCTCATCCTGCATACCTAGTACGGTGTGCAGCTTGGGCTGGGCAGATCTCTCGAGAGAGAGGGAGGCTGCTCGGTCGTGCCAGCTAGGCAGTGCCCCGAGGGGCTGTTGTGCATACCAGTGGGGTCGGCCAGCCAACAACCCTGGCCAGCACTCAGGCCTCCACCGCCCAGAGACAGCATCTCTGGCCATCTGCCCACGGCACCACTGCTGAGGGTGCAGAGGGGCCGATGTTGTATAAAGCAGAGGAAGTGGACCTCGTGGCTGTGGCAGCAGGATGGCATCTGGTTCTAACATAGGGGGTCCCTTCCCTCCACAAACACAGATGACTCCCATGTACTTGCTAGTGAATTTTCTTTCTTCGTAAAACTGTGATAAAATACAGATAACATAAAATTGGCCACTTCAACAAAGCATTCAGTTTAGTGGCATTACATTAAGCATGTCCATGCTGTCATGTGACAATCATCACCCTCCGTTCACAAACGTTTTTCATTTCCCTGAAATGAAACTGTACCCATGAGGCACTAACTCCCCGGCCTGCCCCAGAAGCCACCCTGGATGCTGCTCCCAGAATCCCTGAGTCTGGCTCTTGGTTTTGATCCAGTGAGGGCACTGGAAAGCGAGTGAGCGAGCCTGCTTGCAGACAGCCAGCTCTGCTGGCCACCCAGGTCTCAGGCTGGCCCTCGACCTCCCAGAAAAGGTAGAGCCAGAAGCCCATCTGCATGCATCCCATCTGCCAGCGGTCAAGTTGTTAGCACTCGCTCTGCCAAGTACCTGAGCGGGGCCAGCTCCCTCCGCAGTCACCACCCAGGGCAGGACCAGTGCCAAGCAGCACCCCACACAGGGCCAGGGCCGCCTCGCAGAAGCTGGAGCACACTCGCTGAGGCAGAGAAGCAAGTGCATGCTCGTTTGCTTGTCTGCCCTTTGGACATGATTCTGAGAGCTTCCCTCTTTCACAGATGCCATCCTTTCATTAACTTTTCATCACACAGCTTTTGCCTTACTATGTTCTCATTGTAAGTTTCACAAACTGATAAAGCTAGAAGTCCCAGCCTGGGCAACACAGACAGACCCCATATCTACAAAATGTTTAAAAATTAGTGGAGTGTGGTGGTGCGTGCCTGTGGTCCCGCTACTTGGGAGGCTGAGGTGGGAGGATCGCTTGAGCCCAGGAGGTCGAGGCTGCAGTGAGCCATGACTGCGCCAGCCTGGGAAACAGAGAGAGATCCCGTTTCAAAAAAAAAAAAAAAGCTATAAGTCTGTTTACACTACCTACTCATCTGAATCCCCTCCTAAGAAGTAACCTTAACCTTTTCAAGCCTATGCTTTCACATAAACACACAGGTATCTACAAATACATTGTGTTATTATTTTTTATACACATGGTATCAAACCCACACTTGCAAGGCTTGGTTCTCCTACTCTGTGTCTCTGAGATCTTTCCCTTAACTGTATACAATGTAGCCACCAAGTCGAGAACTACAGACAGTCCTCATGTACCTTAACACTTGCTACTTAGCGGCCTGTGCTTCGGGGCTTGGAGGTCAGCCTGGGAGCCCCACTCCTCTAACCCGCCACTTCCTGATGTTTAGATGGTGTCTTTTGTTGTTTTATTTTTTCTTTAATTTCGGAGTAGTCCTCCTATCCATCTCCTTGAGACATAAAGACTGAGAAGAAGCAGTGGGTCGGAGGGTAGATATGTTTCTGCTTTAGTACACACACCAGGCTGCCTTTCGGAGGCTGGACCACCTGCCCTCCCGTGGATGGCTCGTGCCCAGAGTCACAGAGCTCCAGGTGGGAGGCTGAGTGAGACACAGCCATGCTGCCTGGCCCCAACTCCACAGGTACAGGGCGATCGCGTCTGCAGGTTCTTCTGGAGCCACTTGACAGAGCTCAAGACGAAAAGGAGGGAACGAGGGCAGGGAAGGGAGAGGAGCCCACCTCCTCCTCGAAGCCCACGCTTGCTTCTCAGCACAGAGCACGGGGGCAAGGTCTGCATGACCTCGGCAAGGCTTAGGTGGTGCGGGCTTGCCCCCATGCTCTCTTGGGCCTGGCTCAAGACTGGCTGTGTTGTGCGGCCAGCTCGGTGCCCACAGCCGTGCAGGAGGCTCCTGAGGAGGGCCCTTGCTTGCAGGAACCCCACCCTGGCGGCCCCAGGAAAGGGCCCGACTGTATGCAGAGCCTGAGGGCACTGGGGTTGCTTCACCGTGCAGCTGTCAGAACGGCACGGAGGTGACTGAGGGGCACAGGAATTTTTCTCACAGCCTTGGACAAAGCCTCCGTGTTGGACTCATTAAACATCTACCCGGGTCATTGGACAAGGTTTTGGACAACGACTCATATGCCGTCCTTGCTCTCACAGAGACTACAATGTGGTAAGAGAAACAGGTAAGAAACACTGAGCGGAGGACCTCCCTGGACCCAGACTCACGACAGGCTCAGGGTCCCACCTCCATCTCCCTGTCCACTCGGAGCGGCGCTGACCATGAGCACCGTCAACCTCCCCACTGGGGACAGGAGCTGTGTCTGCCTCAGCCACCACTGCACCCCCAGGGCTGATGCCTGGGCAGGGGTCTCAGGAACGTATGTCATGGGAGGAGGGAGGAGGCAGGCCAGGGGCTCCCACACAGGTCTTGCAAGCACAAACATTTTACTTCTGACATTTTTCTATGCTGTTTTGATGGATTGTCATTTTGAGATAGGGCCTAAAGGTTCCTATGTTTAGGCAGCAACCCTCCAGCTGGCTCCCAGCCTAGCAGGCTGGCCTTGGCCCTGAGCACGCAGCCCCTGCCCTGCATCTGCTGCTGACCAACTGCGTGACCCAACCCTGTCAGGCGACACCTGGCAGGAGTGTAGCAGCACAGTCCTGGAAAGACACCACATTCTCATCACCCTCAGCCTCTTTCTGGTGCCAGATGACAAAGCCTTGGTCATGCCTACTTTCATAAAGGAAAGCTGCTTGTGTACTGTGGTCAATGGCCTGCGGGCCCATCTGCCACCGTACCAGTCAACAGCCCAGAAAACGTGGGCTGGGCACGGTGGCTCATACCTGTAATCCCAGCACTTTGGGAGGCCAAGATGGACAGATCGCTTGAGGCCAGGGGTTTGAGACCAGACTGGGCAACATGGTGAAACCCAGCCTCTACTAAAACTACAAAAATTAGCCAGGTGTGGTGGCACATGCCTGCAATCCCAGCTACTCCAGATGGCTGGCTGAGGCACAAGAATCGCTTGAACCCAGCAGGTGAAAGTTGCAGTGAGCCCAGATCATGCCACTGCACTACAGCCTGGGCAACACAGTGAGACTCTGTCTCCAAAAAAAAAAAAAAAAAAAAAAAAAAGAGAGAGAGAAAGGAAATGTGTATGCTGCTTCATGCCCTCCTTCTGGTTCTAAGTACTCCCTAAATCACAGATTCACACAAAGTTCTATCCCAGGGAAATGCAAAAACAAAGCAGCAGTCCCACTCATGGAGAGCTGCACAGCATGAGATATACTAAAAGATCTAGGAGGCCCTTTAGCAAAGAAAGCTGCTTAACCCAGTGGTGCACATAGCTGTTGTTCAGAAATATGTTTTAGTAAATGCATATTTAAAGAATCTCATGTAAGTCTCAACGTATTCCGGACACGTCGAGTGAATTCAACTGCTTAGTTTTATGGATATGAGAATGTCCCCAGACATTCTGTCTCTTAGCATATTTGGAGTTTTGCAACCATCACCACAGCTTAGAACACTTTCACCACCCCAGAAAGCAACACCATACTCAACAGCAGTCACTTCCCACCATTCGAGGAAAAGAAAAATTTACACAACCATTTATAATGGCATCAAAGAACATAACATACTTTAGATTCAGAGCGACCACAATAAAAAATTTGAAGGGACTTTCTAGCAGAAATTGATGAGTTGTTTATATTTATCATTTTATGTACTTAGAAATGCAATAGATCCAGAATAGCTACAACAATTGTGAAGAACAACAAGTTTGGAGGAATTATTTAATCAGATTTCAAGCCTTATCCCTTAACTATAGTTAAAATGACCAAGAGTTCCTGGACTAAAGGCAACACAGAAGAGATTCCAGAAATAGATCCACACACATATACAGGCTGAGTACCCCAATCTGAAAACCCCAAATCAAAAATGCTCCAAAATCTGAAACGTTATGAGCACCAACATGATGCTCAAAGGAAATGCTCATTGGAACATTTTGGGTGTCAGGGTTTCAGATCTGCAATGCTCAACTGATAAGCATAATGGAAATGTTCCAAAATCCAAATAAATGAATATATGAAAACTCGAAACACTTCTAGTCCTAATCATCTTGAATAAGGGATATTCAACCCGTACAATCAAAAGATTTTTTCCCAAAGGTCGAAAGGTAAATCAGGAGGGGAAAGAAAAGTATTTAACAGACCCTTACCTCACACCATACATAAAAATTAATTGAAGATGGATCACAGACTAAACATGCAAGTGAAAACTATAATTCTAAAATATAAACAGGAGAATATCTTTATGATCCGTAGGTAGGCAAAAATTTCCTAGAGAGAATACACTATGTAACAGCTATTTTTAAAAATCCATAAATTGGACTCCAACAAAACTAAAAAGTTCTGCTCATTAAAAGAAAGACAACATTAGGAAGGTGAAATGACAAGCTTTGGACTAGAAGAAAATATTCCCAGTATAAACTTGTATGATGGTGGTTTTTAGGTGCCAATATGTCTAGATTCAAGAATAATCCAGAGAACTGGTAACATGTGACTCCTCAGTGTGTCTGTGTGGCTGCTTCCAGCAGCGACTGCGTGTCAGTCAGGGACCGGGTAGGGATCTGCCCCCAGTGTGAGCAGTGCCATCTGAACAGCTGGGGGCCCAGATAGAAAAAAAAAAAAGGGAGAGAAAGAGTGATTTCCTCTCTCACTTCCGGGTCTGGGATATTGTCTTCCTCCTGCCTTGGACATCAGAACTCCAGGCCCCCTGGCCTTTGGGCTCCAGGACTTACAGCAGCAGCCCCATGGGTTCCAGATCTGGCTTCCCTGGTCATAAGACTTTCAGACTTGGCCTCAGCCCCACTACTGACACTCCAGGGTCTCCAGCCTGTAGATGGCCTGCTGTGGGACATCTTGGCCTCTACAATAAAAACAGCTGATTCCCCTAATAAATCCCCTCTCATATCTATAGATACACGTACAGCCATGCATGGCTTAACGATGGGGATATGGCCTGAGAAATTCACTTAGGTGATTTCATTGAAGTGTGAACATCATAGAGTATATTTATATATATGCAGGAGGTACAGTCTATCGCACACCTAGGCCGCAAACATGTACAGCATGTGACTGCTGAACACCGCAGACAACTGTAACATCACGGTAAGGATATGTGCATCCAAATACTCCTAGGCTGGGTCCAGTGACTCATGCCTGGAATCCCAGCACTTTGAGAGGCTGAGGCAGGCAGACCACTTGAGGTCAGGAGTTCGAGACTAGCCTGACCAATATGGTGAAATCCTGTCTCTACTAAAAATACAAAAAATTAGCCAGGTGTGGTGGCAGGTGCCTGTAATCCCAGCTACTCAGGAGGCTGAGGCAGAAGAATTGCTTGAACCCAGGAGGCAGAGGCTGCAGTGAGCCGAGATCATGCCACTAAACTCCAGCCTGGGTGACAGAGCAAGACTGCGTCTCAAAATAAAAAATAAAAAAATCTAAACTAAGAAAGGGTAATGCATTGCTCTACTGCATCTGTGTCGGCTATGACAGCACTGGTGATGGGAATTTTCCAGCTCCCTTATCATCTTTTGGGACCACTGTGGTGTATGTGTTCTGTCACTGGTCAAATATTGTCACATGGTACAAGACCGTCTCTCTATCCTGTTGGTTCTGTCACGCCGGAGAACCCTGACAAATGCAACTTGCATCTAGAATATAATAAGAACTCACAAATCAATAATGACAAGACAAGAAACTCAGTAAAACAGGCAAAAGACTTCAACACTTTGCTAGAAATAATATATCGCTAATTGATGAAAGTAACACATATATATACGTGAAAGGATGCTAAGCTCATCAGTAACCAGAGAAATGAAAATTAAAACCACGATAAGAAGCCACTGCTCACCTGCCAAAACACAAAAATAAAAACACCTGACCACACCGAGCGCCGGTCGGGTGGGCAGCCTTGGGAACACTCAGCAGAGCTGACGGGAGGAAAACGGGATGGGCACATGGGAACAGCATTTATGCGGCGGGTTCACATGCAGCTAAACATATACTTGCCCTTCGACCCAGCAATTCTAATCCTAGGTATTTATCTAAGAGAGATGAAAACACCTCCACAAAAAGAACTTCAACAAGAATGTCCACAGCAGCCTTGTTCATAACGGCCACAGCCTAGACTGCCCATGTGTTTAAAGGAAGATGAAAAGCAGCCTATGAAGTCGGCAATAACAATAAGCTATGAATACACACAATGGCACAAGTGGGTGTCGTCAATTTTGCTGAGTAGAAGCAGTCTGGATTGAGGCTGTGTCACTATATGGACCCAGAAACTAATCTGTGACACACACCAGAACGCTGTGACTTTAGGGGCTGGGGACGACTGGAAGAGGGTATGAGGCAACTTTCTAGGGTGATCAGTATATACATTTGTCACAATTCTTTCAGTTGTACATTTACAATGTAAGTATTTCACTCTCCTGAAATTGTATCTCAATACAAACACTTTTTTTCTTTTTTTGTTTTGTTTTGTTTTGTTTGCAATTCATAGGTTTGACTCTGAAAACCTGTTTTTGGGAAAACCAAATACAGTTGAAACATTCTGGAAAACAGTCAGATGGAGCTGACTGAGAATTTAAGAGCTGTTAGTTTAAACGCCGTGTCTGTCCTCGCAGACCACTTACACAGGTCACTGAAGGATGAAATGTGATACCTGTTAACTCTCCTCGGGCACTTCTCTGGCTTGATATCCAACTCATAATGATAGATGTCAATTTTGGGGATGTCCATTTCGAAGAAATTGGCCTGTAATTTGATTGTTCTCCCGGAGGTCCCAAAGTCTGGTCTAGGTGGAGGCTTGAAGGCATATCCTTGGATGGGGGGTGGCGGCGGCACAGGAGGCGCAAGCGCTGGAATGGCAGAGAGAACAGCCGTTATGGAGAGCACGGTTGCTCCGAGGCCCTCCCGCCCCTCGGCCCCAGCCACCACACACCCCCTCTGCTGTTTCCATTAGTGTCCAGGCCAATATGGCATTCCACAGAGGCGGCGTCTCAACGTTAAGTCAATAATTTACTTAAAATGTATCATAACAACTCATGGGTGATCACACTTGCTACATCCATTTCTGTTCTTTCTTCCTGTCTGAGACACTGGACGGACCACGTAGCGTGAATTAGCAGCAAGGGAGACAAGGCAGAGAGCCCAGAAGTGTCAAGGTGGTGCCCCTCCCTCGTTGCTGTTTAAACCGTTCATTTACTCAGGAAATGCTTTTCATTATACATAAGCAGTGGAAAATTCATCCCAACTCAAGTTCTCAGTGGCTCCATATTAGTAAAGTTCAAAACGTAGCTTTAGAAAAATAAGTATTTTCTAATAATAGAATACTTCCAATTTTCACTCAAACATCTGTAAAAAACAAACAAACAAAAAACTCTTCTCCACTTAAAACAAATCCCATGTACTTCAATCCCTATTGACATTCACCGGAAAGATAAAGTACTCTACTAAAAATAATAGGAGCTGCTCTTACTGTATTTCTGACCTAGAAACACCCACAGACTCCTTGAATTACTTGTTTTTTATTTGGTTTCCTATGAGAAAACTAACATGCTTTAAAGGTTACTAAGCTCGCTGAGTTACACCATTTGGAAATGATCACGGCAGCTTGGTCTTCCACCAAGCTGTCCTGACCTCATAGATGACACATCTACAGGCTTCCACAACACTCCACCCCGTCAATGGCACACAGCACGTGCCCCAGTGTGCTGGGCACCATGCCCTGGGCCAAGGCTACAAAAATGAACCGAGTCAGGCCAGGTGTGGTGGCTCACACTTGTAATCCCAGCACTTTGGGAGGCCAAGGCGGGTAGATCACCTGAGGTCAGGAGTTCAAGACCAGCCTGGCCAACACGGTGAAATCTCATCTCTACTAAAAATACAAAAATTAGCCAGGCGTGGTGGCAAGCACCTGTAGTCTCAGCTACTCAAGAGGCTGAGGCAGGACAATCAGTTGAACCTGGGAGGCAGAAGTTGCAGTGAGCCAAGATCATTGCCACTGCACTCTAGCCTGGGTGACAGCACGAGACTCCATCTCAAAAAAAAAAAAAAAAAAAAAAAAAAAGCAAGTCCTTAAGCAGCTCCCGTGACATGCAGACGGTTTCCATGTGTCAGTCATCCACAGGATGGCATCTAATGGCTTTTCATAAGCTCAAGAGCTCACTGAGATCCTTCAGCACGGACCATGGCCGTGACCAGGAGTGGACACTGCAGTCCAGGTCGGTCAGCGGAGCTGGCCACTCCCTTGAGGACCGACTGAGCCTCTCTGTAGGCCAACACTGGAGCAGAACAAAGTGCTCACCAACACATGGCCCTGTTCTCAGGTGGCTCCAACCACCCAGTGAGAAGGCTCCCAGAAAATTCCAGGACAGAGCCCAGGAATCCAGCCCCATGGCCAATCTCGATTCCAGGGTGGGGTGTGTTCCCTCAGGGAGGAGAGTCACTGTCCTTTGGTGACTCCCAGGTTACAAGGTACTCATGCAGTTACTTAACCGAGCCCCACAACCACACCACAAAGAGGCACACCGCTGGCTGCGAGGTTTGGGGCTGGAACACAAGTGACTCACGGGTGAAGCGGAGCTTTGAGGCCGGCTCCGAACCAGGCTCCTCCACCCGGGCCCCAAGCAGAGTCCCAGCACAAATGCAGCCCAGGCCCAGGGCTCAGGCTGACCCTATCTCTCCTAAAGAGCCTCCCCCGAGACCTCCTCCTCTGCAACACCTGCTGTGGGAGACAGGAAACCTGCATGCAGCCGGTGGTACTAACCTCTGTGAATAAAGGCAATGAGAAAATGCAGGGGTAATTCATAAAATCTGCAATTTCCTAAGAGAGTCCTTTCTTGCTTCTAGCCTTTAATAATGAAAATACTGATACTTCACGTGAAGGCATACGGAATATGAAATTAAAAGTTAAAGACGTAAATGTTTTCCAGGCAGAGGGGCCAGGGAGGGCCCACCTTCCTGAACCTTTGGGAAGGCAACTCCACTGCTGAGGATGCCTCTGAAGACCTGAGCCCTCGGGGTGCCTGAAATCTACTCTGATCACACACAGCAAGTCCCACATGTAAGCTGCAGATACAAGCTGGAGGATCAAAGCCAAATCGTGTGGGAGGAGACGAAGCAGAAGTGTGCGGACATGGCCCCCATGCACAAGGAAGGAGGGAACGACATGAAGAGCACTGGCTGCCCCCCCAACCCCGGCTGTGAGCCCCCGGCCCCAGCAGGTGAAAAATGCACCAAGATGGGGACCAAATGTACAAGAGGCCACAAGACATGGATGGGCCCCACATGCACTCATCCCATTTGATACGGATGATTCTAAAGGGAATTCTAATTCCACCTAGCGACATGTTCTCCAAGTGCTCTCTTTTGAAGAAATGGAAGCCTGCGAGGAGGAGGCATCCAGGGTGCCTTCACCAAGAACATGCCACCGCATTGGCATTCACAGAATGGGTTCTGGTTCCCGCTGCCTGTCCAGTCCAACAGCCAAGTCCCAAATATCCCTGCTCTGCATCCAAGACCCAACCTCACCTCCCCATTACCACCAGGCCCACTAGCAGCACCCTTCTCCATCTCCTCCAGCCTCCAAGAATGCTCCAAGGAGCCATCGAGGTTCCACCTCTCTGTGGACGCTCTCCCCAGACACTCCATGGGCACCACCTCCTAAGGCCACAGGTGGCACGCCCTGCCACGTGTCCCACCCAGCAACTAATCAGTCTTATTTTAAATGGGTTTCCAGTTGTTTCCAAAAGTGTTAGTCTTGTCTCTGCCCTGAAGGTTGAAACCCTTGGGAACAGAAAGTCAAATCCTCTTTCATTCAGGAATCCCAGGATCTTAGCACAGTGCACCTCAGCCACACTGCAGGCTCGGTTCCAACACAATAAAACTGATCATGCCAATGCTTAGGTGTCCCAGTGCATATAAAAGTTCTGTTTGCACTATACTGTAGTCTAGTAAGCGTGTAATAGCATTGTGTGTAAATAATGGAACAGAGGGAGGCAGAGAGGCAGAAGGGCAGAGAGGCAGAGGGGTAGAGAGGCAGAGGGGCAGAGAGGGAAAGAGGGAGAGAGGGAGGGACGGAGGGAGGGAGGGATGGAGGGAGGGAGGGAGGGAGGGAGGGAAGGAAGGAAGGAAGGAAGGAAGGAAGGAAGGAAGGAAGGAAGGGGGAAGGAATGAAGGATGGACAGACATATTATCTGTGCAGGGCAATAAAGCAAGGTGTGCCTGTGGTTGGAGGGGACCTCAGCTGCTGCTGGGAGGGGTGATGGCTCCCTGGGACCCAGGGCTGGCAGGCCCGCTGCACTTAAGACTGTACCCATTCCTTGGAAAGCGAGTTCTGAGAGCAGGGCCTGGAACCCAGCGTAGCGTCACATACACAGCCGTGCTGTGTTTGCTGAATCGAGATCACTCAGCGTGTTTATTTAAGATTCCAGTTTTAGAGCCGCATCTCACACAGCGAAAGGGAAATGTAGTGAATGAGTAATAGGCTTCCTGTGTGAGCAACTGGGTCACGGGGAACACAAAGCTTCAGTACGTGCAGCGGACGTCAGTAGAGGCGGGCAGCAACAGAACAGGTGGCCCCCCAAAGAAACCCCTTTCAGAGTTGGCTCCTCCCCGACTTTCCAGGGAGGGATGCGGGGCAGAGTCTTGCCGCCTGCCCCAAGGGCCATCTAAGTAAGGGACAGGACTGGAGAAAGTTGGGGCACGAAGAAGAAAGTGAAAGTTGCTGCATGAAGGGGAAAGTGAGGGCCTGCCAGGATCCCCCGCAGACGTGTACCCTGGAGTGGGGAGAGCAGCAGCATTCACTCAGACTCATTAAATAAATGAATGGCCCAGCTCTTCCGTGAAGCCACTTTGGCTACCGGTAAGTGAACCACAGGCCCGGGCTGGCATCCACAGGCTGCACAGCTGTGGCCTGAGCTTGGGTGGCAGCCTCACTGTGAGGCTGGTGCAGGGGCCCATGGCTGTCTCCTAGGAACCGGCCCAGGGCTCAGCACCCATGTCTCGGGATGCAAACGGTTAAAGATCTGTCACCCAAATGCCACACAAAGCTGTTTCCGAAGCCATGCTTCTCCATGGTCCTCCTAGAACTCTGCATTCATGACACTGGGCATCCGTCAGAAAGTGTGCGGGCCAAAGAATGCGGGAAAGACAGCTCAGGGCTGCTAAGCACTTCTGTGCCACACCCGGCGCCAAGCTGGGTGCAGACCTGGTCTCTGTGATGCCAGAACAGGGGTGCCCTGGCCAGGCAGTGGCAGAGCAGCCACTGAGATCTGTGCCATTAGCACAAGCCATGGAACGGGACAGGTGACGGACCAGTGAGCACAGCCCGAAGAGGAGATGCTATCAAGCTGTATTCTCCTGCTAAAATCAGGACACGTGGGTGACAACTCACTTGCTGTCTACATAGTCAAGCCTCCCTTGTGGCCACCCAAGTTGACACGAAACACAGTCATGGCAGTTTTTTTGGTAAAATGGACGGAGGCAGTCTCAAATGTGTGCTGAGAATGCAGACGGAACATCTGCTCCTGTCAGCCGGAGTGCAGACAACTGTACGCTGTCTACCGCACCAGGCCAGGGCCACCAACAAGCCCATGGTGAGCCAGAGCCAAAGCCTCACCCAGCCGGTGTTCACAGAGACGCATCCGGCCCAGGCACCATAGTTGCACAGGGATAGCCAGAGCTGGGACCCCAACTGATGCATTCCACCGCCCCCAATCTGACTCGCAAACTGGGGCAAACTGACCTTAACAGGGGCACTGGAGCCCCCCAGGTCTGTGAGGACACACCGAAAGTCAAATGTGACGAGATGGGGAGGAAATGGAGCTCTTGTGCTTTGGGGGTCCCAGGTCCCTGGTGCAGAACCTGTCCAAACACAGATGCCGAGGAAACGGAGGCACAGACAGGGGTCCCAGGTCCCTAGGCCCGAACCCGCCTGAACACAAATGCCGAAGAAGCGGAGGCACAGACGGCAGTCCCAGGTCCCTGGTCACAGAACCTGCTTGAACATGGATGCCGAGGAGGCGGAGGCACAGACATGCCCCACGTGGAAGGGAGTCAACAGAGCCCACCCTGCCGGCGGCCGGTCACTCCCTCCACAGGGAGGCTGCTTCTGCCGCCAGCCAGAGCTCTGCAGCAGGAGAGAAGAGTGCACCCTCCAGCCCTGAGCAGGAGCTGCTGCATCAGTGCTCCTCAGAACCAGGGGCATCTGCCCAGGAGCCAGCTGATGCCATCCAGGGGTCTCAATGTGGCAGTGGGCAGCTAGTGCACCAGGCTCAGACAATAGGTCCCAGGGAACGCTGACCATCGTTAGGAGCCCTGGGACCCTTTCGCCCCAGGGATGGACCCTGCCACAGCCCTAGGACCTCATGGGTCCCAGCTTAGGAAACGGCCCCTGCCCCTCCTCCTGTAGGCACATGGACACAGGATGCAGCCATTCACTACTGCTCTCTGCTTGCATCTGCACCCTGAGAAGGTTTTGCCTCCACTCGGGCCCATGGGAAGGGTGGGTGGGAATGAAGGAGGGAAGGACATTTTGGGTGCAGCCCCTGGTGGGTGCAGTCTCAGGTGGGAACAGCCCCGGGTGGGTGCAGTCTCAGGTGAGAGCAGCCTCGGGTGGGGGGAAGTCTTGGGTGGGGACCCAGGGTGGGAGCAGCCCTGGGTGGGTACAGCCCCGGGTAGGGGCAGGCCTGGGTGGGGACAGCCCCAGGCGGGGGCAGACTCGGGTGGGGGCAGCCTTGGATAGGAGCAGCCCTGGGTGGGGGGCAGTCTCGGGTGGGGGCAGCCCCGGGTGGGTGCAGTCTCAGATGGGTGCAGTCTCAGGTGGGGGCAGTCTTGGGTGGGGACCCAGGGTGGGAGCAGCCCTGGGTGGGTGCAGTCTCGGGTGGAGGCAGCTCCAGGTGGGGGCAGCCCTGGGTGAGGGCAGTCCAGGGTGGGGGCAGCCAGGCTGTCCTCCGTGACACCTTTGCGCTTCTGTTGAACACTTCTGTGTTCTGGGGGCGCAGTTCCTGGAAGGCTTTCCTTTCTGTTCTCCCTGAGTAGAAATTCTTGGAGCATTTCCAACCTGTCTCAGCCTAGTTCTTGGCAACACCAGAAGAAGGGGCCATGGGAGGCAACGTGAGCAGGAGCAGTCACCCCAAAGGCAGGAGCTGTGGAGATGCACGGCGAGGACAGCAGGGAAAACCCCCCCAAGGAAGACTGGAGCGCCGCCGCTGAGGCCACACAGGTGGCCCACGTCCCCAGATCAGACTGACAGTCACCCCTAAACCACTCACTCTCTTTTGTTTTAATGAGTAATAGCTTGAAAATATTTTAACCTTATTTTAGTGAGCAATACAGCATGCACAGGAAGAGGATGACAAACCCGAACAGTCTAGGACTGATTACAAAACAAACATCCGACTAAACTGTCGATGACTCACGACCAACACGGAATTTCCTCCACAGGGTTTTTTTAAAAACAAATGCTTGTGGCTCAACCTGAAACTGCAACCACCCTTATCTCTTTGAGAAATGATCCTCAAAGCCTCCCCTGTGACCTTTACGAAGCAAACCTTCCCCTATAAATTTTGAATAAATTTTTCCTTACAAGTCAAAAACATCCCCTTTGGTCCACCATCTGTCTTTATTCAACAATATTAGAAATACTGTAATAAGGCTGGGCGCGGTAGCTCATGCCTGTAATCCCAGCACTTTGGGAGGCCAAGGCGGATGGATCACCTGAAGTCAGGAGTTCATGACCAGCTTGACCAACATGGTGAAAGCCAGTCTCTACTAAAATACAAAAATTAGCCAGGTGTGGTGGTACAAGCCTGTAGTCAGAGGCATGAGAATCACTTTAACCGGGGAGGCGGAGATTGCAGTGAGCTGAGATTGCGCCACTGCCCTCCTGCCTGGGCAACAAGAGTGAAACTCCATCTCAAAAAAAAGGAAAAAGATAAAAGAAATACTATGATAAATACAAGCAGGAATTAAAGGAATACTGGTAAAATGTAAGTTACCTTCTACAGAAATGTTCCTCAATCGAGGCAGCTGATGAGAGACCACAGCATCCCCACCACGGGCCCCACCAGGACAGACCCCCACCGCACGCTGATGAAGCACTGCTGGAAGCCTGACACGCTCAGTGCGGACGTGAAGAACGCCCTACGTGCATATTTCTCTGACTCTTCTCTGCAGCCTTTTCTGGTTTCAACTCTAGATTGTTTTTGTGATTCTGACTCTGTATCTGCCTCTCCCACTAGAAAGTAGGCATCGCAATATAGCAAGTTTTTGTGCAACTGTTCACTGAATGAATACACAGATGAATAAAAGAGTATCTTGCTGTTACACTGACTCTTAGTAAAAATGCCATCTGGGTTTAGGACTCAATGCCAAGTATTTTTAGGACAAAATCATGAGGCATCCATAGGGAGACGATTACTCTACCTTTTACAAATAGTCTTTACTGTTCTGTTATTTTATATTTTATCCTTTTTTGTAGAGACAGGGGTCTTGCTATGTCACCCATGCTGGTCTCCAACTCCTGGCCTCAAGCATCCTCCCATCTTGGCCTCCCAAAGTGCTGAGATTCTAGGCTTGAGCCATGGCACCCGGCCTCTTTCAACTAAGGAAGCCAACATTTATCAAGCATTGACATGACTCCAGCGTGAGACTTCCAGCACATTCTTGTCTCTTCTCATACCCACTCTGACTTGTCTTCATTGCTCAGATGAGGAGCCAGGAGCTCCGCAGGGTGAGGTGACAGCCAGGGCACCTGGGCAGGAGACCGCAGGGCTGGACTGTGATTTCCAGCTTACCCTTCTGCAAACATCAGCCATCAAATCAGCCACTGCCCTCACAAGGGTCCATGTGACATCTCTTATGCTTCAGAAAGAGTCTTGTTCTCCAAACTGAATCCTCTTTTCACCCAAAACGTAACAAGAATCTGATCTACCTGTCACATGTATATTCCCTGAAAATACATACATCTATTACATATCAATAAAAATAGACAAACTTTCTTGTTTTTGAAGACAGAGTCTTGCTCTATCTCACAGGCTAAAGTACAGTGGTGTGATCTCGGCTCAGTGTAACCTCTACCTCCTGGGTTCAAGCAATTCTCCTGCCTCAGCCTCCCGAGTAGCTGGGATTATAGGTGTGCATCACCACACCAAGCTAATTTTTGTAATTTAAGTAGAGACAGAGTTTGGCCATGCTGGCCAGGCTGGTCTCGAACTCCTGACCTCAAGTGATCAGCCCACCCCAGCCTCCCAAAGTGCTGGGATTACAGGTGTGAGCCACCACGCCCAGCCAACATACACTGATCTGCCACCCTGATGCCCCTCATCTGCGCTAAGCAGCTAGGAAAGTTAAAAAATAAATAAAAAACCTTTGTGCTCTTTTACAGTAACTCATCCTAGATACCTGGTGCATTTCTCAATACTAACACATTTACTTCCCTTCTTAACGTGTGTATTCACATTTTAAGTTGCCATAACTGAAGAAGCAATGGCCATCACCATTGCAGCAGGTACAGTGCAGACACCTTCACGCAAATCACCTCCTCACTCCTTACCACGGACAAGGCAGGCAGGATCCCATCCTACAGATGTGGTTCCAGGTGTGTCTGCAAGTTAACTGACAGGCAGACCTGGGACTCACACACAGCACTCATGGCTACCAGAGCAAGCAAGCCTTGCCACCAGGCCACACAGCCTTGAACCCTTTCTATAACACCTATGCTTAAATCAAACCAAAGGAGCCAGAGGAACTAAGTGCCTGACCATCCATCCTCACCAGGTTCCCTCAGTTCCATCTGTGAGCACAGGAACACCTGGTCACCTGTGATGTCTGCTGGAGCCCAGCCCGTGCTAAGGGTTCCCTAAGCTCTACTGCACTGCGTGATGCTGCTCACCCTACACTGCCTGAGCACCTCCTACCCCGGCTCTCAGGGCGCTCATCTTCAAAAGGGAACAGGGAAGAAAACTATCACCATCTCCCTGCGCATCAGGCGGGCAGGCAAGCCACTGGCAGCGCTCAGGTTGGCCAGAGGGGGCATGCCAGTTAAGGGGACGGGAGAGAACTCAGAACAATTTTCTAAACACTTGAAGGAAAAAATTAAGGTGAGCTCCCTGTCACATCTTATTACAAAATAAATTTCAAATAGAAACTGTAAATATAGTATTTTTCAATGAAACAAACACATCCCCAGAAATATTTTAAAATTTAATGATCTTTTATAGTTTTGGGGTGGGAATCTCTTTCTTAGAACCAAAAAGAGGTTGCAGAAGATGATTTTCAGCTGCATGTGGTGTCTCACACCTGTAATCCCAGCACTTTGGGAGCCTGGGGCAGGTGGATCACCTGAGGCTAGGAGTTCGAGACTAGCCTGAGAAACATGGTGAAACCCTATCTGTACAAAAAAATACAAAATTAGACGGTCATGGTGGCATGTGTCTGCAGTCCCAGCTACTTGGGAGGCTGAGATGGGAGGATCACTTGAGCCTGGGGAGGTCAAGGCTGCAGTGATCTGAGATTATGCCACTGCACTCCAGCCTGTCCAGCCTGGGTGACACAGTAAGACTCTGTCTCGGGGGGGAAAAAAAACTACATATATATATATATATATATAATTGCATGACAAACTGGAAATTCATGTGACATCATAAATACACAAACCTAAAGGCATAAACCTAAATATACAGTTTATATAAATTAATGAAGTCAAAAACTCCAACAGAAAATGGGTGAGGGATACGACTGGATAGTGCATATGAGAAAAAATGGCCACTCCCATCCATACAGGGGGATTTCAAGTTTGTTTCAGAAGCTTTTCAAAATTACATGCCCTTTGATCCAGTAACTCAACAAGTAGGCATCTGTCCTCAGGAAATACTCAGGCGTCTACACATGAAAGCACAGCAAAGACTGAGAAGGACTGGAACGTCCATCAGTGGAAAACAGGTTAAATGATCTGTGTGAGAGTTCAGTGACACTATACCTCTCCATCAATTACACGGAAGAGCTCCATGTGTTGGTAAGTGGGAAAAAGCTTCAAAATGGTGTTTGATGCAATCCCATCTGTCCTATATTATACACATGTGCACATTTGGGGTATGAAAGGGAAAACTTATAGGATAATTATAAAACAAAATATTTATAGTGGTTATTCCTGAGTGGTCAAGCTACAGTTAGTATTTCTACTCTTCTCTACGCTTCTGTTTATTCATTTCATATTTTATTTATTTTATTATTTTATTTTACCAGAGTCTCACTCTGCTGCCGAGGCTGAAGTGCAGTGGTGCGATCACAGGGCTCAAGCGATCCTCCTGTCCCAGCCTCCTGAATAGTTGGGACTACAGGCACGTGCCCCCATGCCAGGTGATAGAGATGGAGCCCTCTTGTGTTGTCCAGGCTGGTCTCAAAGTCTTGTGCTCAAATGATCCTCCTGCCTCAGCCTCCCAAAGTGTTAGGATTATAGGCTTGACTGTACCTGGCCTACGCTTCTGCATTTTTTAGATAGGTATATTTGTTATTTAAAACTAAAGTTAGTTTTTAAAAATACAAACAAACTCTGGGAGGAGGATGAGTGTTGGATTCATCATTCTATTTTTCTCTGACATATTCCTAAGTTAAAGAAAATAGAAGCTGGCCAGGTGTTGTGGCTCACGCCTGTAATCCCAGCACTTTGGGAGGCCGAGGCAGGTGGACCACCTGAGGTCAGGAGTTTAAGACTAGCCTGATCAACATGGAGAAACCCTGTCTCTACTAAAAGTACAAAATTAGCCGGGCATGGTAGTGCACGCCTGTAATCCCAGCTACTTGGGAGGCTGAGGCAGGAGAATCGCTTGAATCTAGGAGGCGAAGGCTGCGGTGAGCTGAGATCACGCCACTGCACCCCTGCCTGGGCAACAAGAGCAAACTCTGTCTCAAAAAAAGAAAGAAAATAGAAGCTTAAGATGTCAGCACAGTCATTATGCCACTTAACAGATGCTCAGAGAGATTTAAAAAGTGCCCAATTCAAGATCTGCAGTGAGCCAATTTTCCCAATGTAGTCTCACAGACGCACAGTGGCGTTTACAGGTGAAGCAGTGTGTTCCGGACGCGTGGAGGCTGGAAGGCAGGCGGTGAAGCAGCAGGGGAGAGCTACGTGGCCGGTGTCAAGGGCGCACCCATGTCATCGCATGGCCACTGTGTCTTCGTGACTGCTACCTCACCCTGTGTGACAGCCCTGTCCTGGAGAACGGCCCTGGTGCCCACCAGCCCCGGGGGAACTGCCCGAGGGTGCCAGCCAGCCAGGCCGGACGCAGACAGGCACCCGGCCGCCAGAGTGCGTCCGCTGTTCTGCACCGTTGCTGGAGAACCTGTTGTTTAAAATAGAAGACTAAAGCCACAATGTGCGTTTTACATCATGGTTAAAGGAAACTCACACTGGAATTGTACAGAAGGAAAAAAAAATCTCAGCAGAAGAGTTGTTTCGTTCATTTATAACCACGCCCCTGCGCTGTGTGGGAGGGCCCGCTCCAGCAGGGACGTCCCCTCCCTCCCTCCTCACACTTGCCGGGCTGAATCATCTGCAGAGGTGGCAGGAAAACCGCCTCATTTACATACGCCCTTCCCAGCAAGCACAGCCAGGGATTCCAATTCCCAGAGCCCCCCTCCCTCTTAGAGCCAACACAGCGCAGCGCGAATGCAGGGCGGCGTGGGCAGCGGTGGCACACGGTGCCTGCGCCCGGCTGGAGCTGAGGTCTGGCTGACATTGCTTTCTCTGACTTCGTTTCTGGCAGCAGCCACGGACACTGATGAGGGCTGGGCTGGGCCACCCCTGGCCTCCCTGACTGAGTAGGGGCCTTTCCAGGGGGATGGCCTCCTGGCTTCAAGCCTGAATCTCAACGATGGAATGAGAATAAATGAGCATTCAGAAATCTCAAGCTCACTCCTGTCAGCTTTAGCTGATCTACAGGATTAGCTCGTGAGGCCTAATTTTAAGAGAAAACGAATCAAGGGAAAAAAATTGACATAAAAAACGAAAAACTGCCATCTGAGTTCTGTCCCACAGGGCTACTAACACATCTTAGCCTTTCTGCCTGTCTTGAAAAGAATAAACGTCTATTTTTATCAGCAAGGCAGCAAAACCCATCAACTTCTCCTGCTCATCTGCAGAAACGCACATGCCCGTGCCACTCATCACCGGGTGTTGCATCATCTGCCACCTGGGAGGACCAAGAGATGGCCCTGCTTTTCCAGGAGTATGTAGAGAATAAAAATAAAATAAAAAATAATAAAAAAAAATAGATGGCTCTGCCCGCCAGGGGCCTCACAGCAGATGCCAGTGTCAGTGCCAGCGGGTGCTTGGGCCACGGGCAGCCCTGACCCTGGTGGGGCCCCATGCAGGGCTGTAGGGCACACGGCTTCTCTTTTCTGGGTGCCAGGTCCAACACTGAGCTTTGTACAAGATCTAACCTAGGAGGGCGAGAAAGGAGGGGATGACATATGACAGCAAGAGGGACCAGGGGTGCCACACAGCAGCTCAGCCACTACCAGCCTCGGGGTGGGGAAACAGACACCAACACGAGCGTCCACGCCCCATATGGGAAGATGCCTGAACCCCGAGACAGCATGTCTGTGCTGGAGGACAGCTTCCAGGGCTCAGGTCAGATGTCTGAAGCCGCTGCACCACAAAGATTCTCTTAGGCAAAGGCGGCAGGACTCACCAGGAACCAGAAGTTTGGGTTCCATTACTTGAGGAAAACCAAATGCTGCTGCCATTTCTATCCAGAGTCTGCATCTCTCCTGCTTCGCAGGCATCTTACCTACAGCTTTACCAGCAGAAAGCCTCACGCTTCTCCAACCTGTGCCAGGCCTGACACCCAGCTCCTCTGGGAGTGCCTCCACTTCCCTGCGCATCTGACCATGGTTCACTCTACACGAGGCAGCCACGCACCCCAGAGCTGCAGCTCTTCCTCCTGCTTACCCAACGGCTCTGCGTGCCGAGCCCTGTCTGAGCCCCACCAGAAAGAAGCGCGCGCTACCTGCTCTCTGCCTGCTCTACAAAGCTCAGTTCTTCCTACAGTTTCTCCCAGTAAAACTGAAGGAAAGTAGGCTGCTGCTTCCTATGCCCACCCCTCCCCAATCCCGTTTCCGCCTCTGAAAACTGGAGCTACACCTGCCCCAAAGGGGCATAATTACCTTAAATGGCACAACACCACTGCACAGCTGAGCCATTCTTCTCCAAAGATCTCAGGGCCCAAACCCAGCCCCCTCCTCGCAGGACCCATCGCAACAATGGGTTTGCACCACCAGCCCTCCATGACTTTTCCTGTCTCTGCTTTTGCTCAATCTGCTCAATGACAGACACATGACAACAGGGTCCACTGTCTCCAAAGCCAGCTCTCCCACCCTGCTGCTCAGGCTGCCAAGCCGAGGCCACTCTACCCCACAGTCTGCAGTTCACAGGCAGAGGTATGAGTCTTCTCGTCAGACCCGGGAGCCCCATGAGCCCCGTGAGGACACAGTGGGCCTCCTCATCTTGCCAGCACTCACAGTGTCCAGCAGTGTTCAAATCCAGCAGGAGGCACAGGCTCTAGAAGCAGTCCCCAAGGCAGACCCATCGCCACACCTGTATAGTTTCTGCCACCCACCGACAGGCCAGCATCTAAAAGAGATGTGCGCTGAACGCCCATTACGTGGCGGCGCAGGGCCTGAGGTTTCCGTGTGCAAAATCCTGTGACCAGTGGTTAATCTGGCTCCCTCCCCCCATCTCATGTATGCAATGAGATGCATACATGAGATAGGGGGCAGCCAAATTAACCACTCGGGCCACAGCAGAAAGACGCATGCTGGGATCTGAAACAAAGTCTGTTGGATTCCGAGGGATCGACATCTTTTGTGATGATGAAGACAAAGCTTGTCCAAGAGCAGCCAGAGCTGAAAGAAGGGAAGCAGGAGAGCCTGTGAATCCCCCACCCCCACACCTGCCGCTCCGGGTCCTACACTCCCTGGTCTGGGTTTTGAATTTACATTACCTATAGGGTCCAGGCCACCGCCTAAGCGAGAAATTTAACACACCCAGCTGCCGTGCTCAAAGACATCTGTCTAACTAAGGTGCTGGGCGTGCAGACCTCCCTTACATGACTCATATCTTTTTACCTGTCTGGAAATCAAGGCCCTCTCATGAATTTTTTTTCCTCCAAGACAAGGTTCTTGCTCTGTCTCCCAGGCTGGAGCACAGTGGTGCAATCTTGACTCACTGCAACCTCTGCCTTCCAGGTACAAGTGATCCTTCTGCCTCAGCCTCCGGAATAGCTGGGATTACAGGCGCCCACCACCACACCTGGCTAACTTTTGTATTTTTCTTAGAGATGGGGTTTCACCACGTTGGCCATGCTGGTCTTGAACTCATGACGTCAAGTGACCTGTTTCCCTTGGCCTCCCAAAGTGCTGGGATTACAGGTGTAAGCCACCGTGCCCGGCCCTCTCATGATTTCAAAGGCAAATGGACACAAAGACACATTCAGATGACATGATGGCCTCCATGAAGAGGAGACGCCTTGGCAGGTGCCACTGTTAGAGCCAGAAAGAATCCAGCCAGCTTGCTGAACTGCAATGCACTCTTGTATGTGGGCAACAATTAGAAAAGTTGGTTTACAAAGATGTCATTTGTAAACAACAAATGCTGTAAGGCACCAAACTGGGCCAGGTATGAAGTCTACTCAAAAGACGTGTTCTTGAATTACTCCTGCACTTGGCGAGGGCTCTGCTTCCTGGCCTTGTGGTCTCTGCTCAGACTCTTGCAGCACACATGGAGAAGCTGGCGTCCTGGGGGTCTAAAGATCCAAACATGCTGTTTCCCCACTCAGAGGAAAGTTACACTAGATGCCGTGTGGTTGTTTCACGTTAGGACTCTGTGGACAGGGGTGCCGCGTAACTGAGTGGAAGGGTGGTCGACAGCACTCAGGCAGAATCAGTTTCCATCCCAGACAGTCCCATCCCACCCCACACATGATTCCTGACAATCTTAGGGCCCTACCTTTAAGTCAACTCAAGGCCAGGTGCAGTGGCTTAGGCCTGTAATCCCAGCATGTTGGGAGGCCAAGGCGGGTGGATCACCTGAGGCCAGGAGTTCGAGACCAGCCTGGTAAACATGGTGAAACCCATCTCTACTAAAAATACAAAAATTACCTGGGCATGGCGGGTACATGCCTGTAATCCCAGCTACTCAAGAGGCTGAGACAGGAAAATCGCTTGAAGCTGGGAAGCGGAGGTTGCAGTGAGCTGAGATCGCACCACTGCGCTCCAGCCTGGGCAACAGAGTGAGACTGTCTCAAAAGAACAACTTGAATCTCGAATTGCATCTAGAATCTGTCAACTTCACCTCCACTATTAACATGCAGACCAGCGCCATCATCTTCTCCCAGCCAGATCATTTCACAGTGCCTACCAGGGTCCCCTGTGTCCACACAGCAGCCAGAGATACCAGGAAGGGCGGCCGGTTCATCCTTCCACTCTCAAGTCCCCCGGCATCTCATCTGCACCTGCGACAGCCCGGCTCCCACAGGCTCTGGCCATAAGGCACTCAATGTGCTCCCGCCCCAGGGCCTTTGCACGTCCATCTACTCTTTCCTCAGATCCCTGTGGTTTGCTCACCCACTCACCTCCTTCAGGTCTTTGTTCAATGTCACCTCCCTAGAGGCTGCTGGCTGCCTTGTGACTGCCTTATTAAAAACGGTATATGCCCCCAGCAGCTCCAGGCCGCCCACTGTGCTTGCCTTGAAAGCGCCTGCCTGGCACACTCCATCTCCCGTCCTCCCTGCACTAGGCACACCCAAAGAGAACGTCTCTGTTTCTGCTCATTGGTCTGTCCCAGTGCTTGGAAGCACGTCTGGCCAAGTGCCGGCTGATGGATGACAACCACGTGGGGAATGGTCTCCAGGGAGGTTCTAACTTTCCCTTTGCTCCCCAACCACGGGCACAGTCTGGGGTTCTCTGCCCCAGCCTGGTTGTTTCTTTTTCTGGAGCAGCGGAGCATGTGGCTGCCAGATAGTGCCATCTCTTGGTGATATTTGCCTGGAACTGAACACACCCTCCCATCTACCTTATATCAGCTCTAGATTACTTACAATACCTAAAACAATGTAAATGCTACATAAATAGTATACTGTACTTTTTTTGGACTTAAAATTTTGGATTATTTTTAATTGCATTTTCCCCCCAAATATTTTCTACCCCTAGGTGAGGCACCTGCTTTGGTGGGTTTACCTCATAGGCCAGTCAGCAGCCGGCCAGCACACAAACCTCATAGGCCCCCTCCTCCATGGTCTTTCGCCTTCGGGCTTAAGATACCCTGCAGCCTGAATCCCTGAATAGCTGCATGGAGCAGAGCAGCTAAGCCCACATGACCTGGAAATTTACACGAAGGAAAAATAAGCTGCTGCAGGGTTTGTATTCCTGCAAGAGCCACTGCGTTTGCATCTATGTGTTTTAAGAACTTCATCCATCACAAGGATCACCTCCCTCTCCCCCTGGTCACTATGTTTTCCACATGAACGCATGAGGGTCCTTATTTTTTAACAGTAAAATAGATGTTAAAAATAAGTATCATGAAGGGAAAGTTTAGCCTCAGTTGATGTTATCCTTTCTGTGACATTTTCCTATTACACATCAAAATCTCTCCAGCCCACATAGCTGTAAGGTCATGTCGGAAACACTGTCATTATAAAGGGAAAAAACTGTCCTCTCCCCAGTGATATATTTAGAAATCCAGCATTTCAACTCAGCATTTTCTTAGGTATGAGAATACTCCCACATTTATCTTAAATTACAATCGTGGTACATGGTGAAAAGAAGTACTGTTCTAATGTTAATAAATGGGCACACGTGGACTAGTAAACCATACATCACGGTGGTGTTAGAAAACCGTCAGAAAACACTGCGTGAAATAAGCTTCAGCTTGACGTAAAACCTCCCTGCAAGCTTCAGCAGGCTTCTGCAGCCCATCCCTGGGGCTCAGGCTAATTCAATTGCATAGAGATTCAACTTTAATTCCCCACACTTGGAATGAATACAGCTCCCTGAGGGATACTTAAAAGCAAATTTAACAAATGACAGAAATCAGAAAATTTCCCCAATTTGTCCAACCAGCTATTTGAAATGTCAATTCTAAACACCGGCATCCCAGAAAGGTACCATTTTTCTCCTAGTCAGAATAATTAATTAGGAGTAAATTGCTGAAAATCAAGCAGACAAAATATCCAGGAGTGTTTGCTTCTTTGATCAATTCCTTCCTGAAGAGAGAGGAGCTCACAATTTAAAACAAATCGAAATGGCGTTCTGTTTCCTCAGAGGACCGAAGAAAAGTTAATGACGACGCCTGCACGCATTTTGGATCCCAGGGCATGCCAGGCGCACAGTCCTGGCCGCATCTTTTAAATGACATAATTATGGATGTCTTATTATTTGCTATCTGAAAGGCAGGTCCTGCTGCTGGCCCCAACTTCAGAGACCAGCCCAGAATTGGCGGGGGCCCCGGACAGCGCGGGCTGACTGAGGCCCCCACGGCGCTGCAGTGGAGATTACCGGCAGGGTCTAACCTGGCCCTGTGGACCCGGCTTAGCAGAAGGTGGGACCCCAGATCTCACTGGGGAGTCTGTCAGCCAAAAACACACACCTCAAAGCGGAGCGCAAGGTGCCTGCAGGCCCCAGTCCAGGCTGGCTGGCAGAGCTGCGATAATAAACATGTATGGGAGGAAGGATCCTGGGCCAGGTTTCTGTCTTCCTCTTGTTAGAATTCAGATGCATTTACTACCCAAGCTATTTTCAAGTGTACACTGTGGTGGCCTTTAGCATAGTCAGTGTTGTGTAGCCAACACCACCACGCAATTCCTGGGCGCCTTCATTACCCCAAAAGAAGCCACGTGACCATTAAGCCGTCACGCCCCTTCCCTCCAAAGCCCAGCCCCTGGCACACGCACCTACATTGTCTCAGTGGCTCTGCCTGTTCTGGACATTTCCAGAGGTGGCGTCGAGCATGTGGCCCTCTGCGCCTGGTGCCCCGCCCCCCCTCCCCCTCCCCGGCATGCTGGCCTTGCGGCTCGTCCATGCTGCAGCGGTGTCTGAGCTTCACTGGGGCCAGATTTAACAGACTCCCTCCAGAGGGACTCTCCAGCCCCGCACTGCTGTGGCAGACTGGGCTGGGGGCCTCCTTGTGTCCTCACCCTCCGTCCTGCAACTGTGCGGCCCCTTCCGCAGACTCAAGCTCAGCCAGGTGCCTTCCTGGCCAGTGGCACAGGTGTGAATGTTCCACATCCCTGAGGGCTCGCAAAGGAGCCTGCCGCTGCTCTGCTTGCTGCCGAGACTCGTGCCTCCAGGGATGAGCCACCCCTCTCTCAGGACGAGAAAGAGCCGCATGGAGAGGGCCATCATCCAGGCCCATGAAAGGCCCTAGCCAAGGTGGCCAAGAGGCTGAGCTGGCCCCTGACCAGGTGTCCCACCGGGTCATGCAGCCCCAGCAGCCCCAGAGGCTCACACACAGCAGGAAACGTCGCTGTGGACCACAGGACTTTGAGGCACACCAGGGAAATGACGCACGGGGCAGACACTCCTCAAACTCATCGGAATGAGCGAAGCGTGCTGTGCACTGCGGGACAGTCAGAAGCACCATGCTGGTCTCTGTGCGGTGGCACCTTTCATCCAGCTGGGAGTGCATGTTCAAGAACTTGAAAATTACATAAGCAAAAATGCTTAGGCATGTTGAAATTAACAGCTAATTATGTGTACAAATACCGATTCAAACAAAGCAACCATAAAAAGGCATTTTCAAGACAAACTCTGAGTCACTGTTTGTTTTTTACATACTGTGCAACCCCCTTCAGTGCTCACAGCCGACAGAGAAGGGGGCTGGGCAATGGTTCAAGGCTGCCATTTACTCTGGCATGGGCACACTATGAGAGGCCCACAGAGAAGGACCCACCATAAATCCGTTACCATGCTCTGTGATTCAGTTTTTTAAAAGACTCCTCATCTTTCCGAGACGGGCACTTAAGTATCTCTGGATAAATGTGTGATATGTGGGATTTGCTTCAAAATATTCAGGTAAGGAAATAAGATCGGCTATGGTTGATAATGCTTGAGGCTGGGTGATGAATATGTTAGACTTTCTCTCCTTTCATATATATTTTAATTTAATTTTATTTTTTCTTTTCAAGGTGGCATTTTGCTCTGTTGCCCAGGCTGGAGTGCAGAGGTACAATCTCAGCTCCCTGCAACCGCCACCTTCTAGAGTCAAGCAATCTTCCCACCTCAGCCTCCTGAGCAGCTGGGAGCACAGGCATCCGCCACCATGCCCAGCTAATTTTTTGTATTTTTGGTAGAGACGGGTTTCACCATGTTGCCCAGGCTGGTCTCGAACTCCTGAGCTTTAGCGATCTGCCTGCATCAGCCTCCCAAAGTGCTGGGATTACAGGTGTGAGCCAATGCACCCACCCTTAAAAGTATTTTCTAAAGCTTAAACAAACATACCAGCAAATGAAGGAATGACCAAAATCAAATGGGATAACTCAGCCTGGGCTGAAGACAGACGGTGGTACGAGGCTCTGGGACAGGGAGGACACACAGGGACACCACGCCAGTTGTGTCTGAGGCTGCACAAGGCCACCATGTACTGTCCTCTAGGGGAGGGTCTGCAGCTTTCAAAGGGGTGCCCAGCAGTAGGTCAGAAGCCAGTTGGGACCCAGCTGATGAAGACCTCACCAGCTGGTCCAGAGGTAGTTCTAGTTCCCAGCCATCGCTCTTGACCACAAACTTGGACAAGAAAAGGAATGAAGACAAATGACTGATGAAGCTAAATTAAAGGCACTTTGCAGGAAGGGAGGAGAAAGCTACAAACCTGCTCAAAGGCTTCAGAACTGGCGCACAGGCAAAGCGAGAACAGGAAATGGAACACCTAGTGTGCAGGAAAGGCTGCTGGGTGGGGTGAAGTCCTCAGCAAACGGACAAGTCAATTACCACCTGTAAAATGAAGCACTGTGCCAACAACTGCTTTCTTTTCCGCACTATGCTCAATATTCCATGCCTTCGAGGCTTCAAATATACTCAACATGACCAGTGTTATAAACAAATGATGCAGACGAGGCTGCTTTTTCATAATTATGAATCAGTCATGCTCACAGTAAAATATTTGCAACTCAGAAAGGTTTACTATAAATAAGGTAAGATTTTTCCATAATTAAATATGCTGAGGAATACCAATGCAGTATATCCTTCCAAGGCAGCAATGACATTGTAATTTGTCTGAAGAAACCAAGTAGGTTCTGATCCCTAAGGAGGGGACCAGGGGAGCTGCCTCTGCCAGTTTCCAGCGCAGGAAGAACTTGCAGGCAGGAGTGTGGAGCCCCCAACTACTGCAAGAACAAGGCAGTTCACTTAACGCTGTTGACAGTTCCTGGAAACTGCAAGTTTAAGTGACATGATGTTTAACAAATCCATTTTTTTTCCTAATCAACATTGTAACAAAACAACATTATTTGAGAACCTGATGTACTTTGCTTTGCTTAAAAACACAGTTTCTGGCTGGGTGCGGTGGCTCACACCTGAAATACTAGCACTTAGGGAAGCCAAGTCGGGTGGATCACCCGGTCAGGAGATTGAGACCATCCTGGCTAACATGGTGAAACCCTGTCTCTACTAAAAATACAAAAAAAAATTTGCCAGGCATGGTGGGCACGCCTGTAATCCCAGCTACTCGGGAAGCTGAGGCAGAAGAATCACTTGAACCCCAGCTACTCGGGAGGCTGAGGCAGGAGAATCCCTTGAACCCCAGCTACTCGGGAGGCTGAGGCAGGAGAATCCCTTGAACCCCAGCTACTCGGGAGGCTGAAGCAGGACAATCACTTGAACCCCAGCTACTCGGGAGGCGGAGGCAGGAGAATCACTTGAACCCCAGCTACTCGGGAGGCGGAGGTTGCAGTCAGCAGAGATCGCACCCCTGCACTCCAGCCTGGGAGACAGAGCGAGCCTCTGTCTCAAAAAACAAAAACAAAACAAAATGCAGTTTCCAAGAACCACAACGTTAAGTGAGGACTTACTAAACGTTCTGCGAAAGCTGATGCTGTTGGCATGTGAAAAAACAGCCAAACTAAGCCGATACATTTTGACAAAGTTACCATCTTGGCAAGGCTTGGAAGCACAACAAATTAAAACTTTTATCACTTAAAAATGAGCTATGTGCAATGGTGTCCACATGAAGTCCCAGCTACTCGGGAGGCTGAGGCAGGAGGATTGCCTGAACCCAGGAATCCAAGGCTGTAGTGTGCTATGACTGTTCCTGTGAATAGCTGCTGCACTCCAGCCTGGGCAACCTAGTGAGACCCCCGTCTTACCCCCATCACTTAAAGAAAAATTATATATACACATATATGGAAACAACCCAATGTCCACTGATGAATGAATGGATGAACAAAATGTATTCCAACCCTACAGGGGCATATGACACACCTATGAGAAGGAATGGGGCACTGGCACATGCTATGACATGGATGAGCCTTTAAAGCATTGTTAGGCGAAAGAGGCCAGACACAAAGGCCACATGGATGATCTCAGGCACATGCAACATCCAGGTCAGGACAATGTATGGAGACGAGGCACAGAGCGGTGTGTGCCAGGGGCTGCGAGGGGGCCACGGGAAGCTTCTGTTCCCGGTGACAGAAGCATTCTGCACCTAGACAGAGGTGAGGCACACACAACATCGTGATGTCCTTAATGCAGCTGAAGTATGTACTTTCAGCCAGTCCATGTTTCCTTCTGCGTATTCTACAAATATATGTAACATCTAATCAATAATCAATGAATCTGCTCAGCACTGAGCTCCTTTATGCTCCGCCCGGAGGAACCGGTACCTTCCCCTGTGGCCTTTGGTGAAGAGCACACTGAATGAATGAGTTCTCAGCAACAACAGATTCTTAGGTCTTTACCCACCACTCCTGAACACACCGTGGTGATCTGGGCCTGACTGGAGAAAGATAAGCTGTTGTTTCTCAGCCATTAGCATTAGACAGACAGAGACAGCATGTCAGAGGTGGATGTCACACTTGGCACTTTTCATGCTGCCATTACCATTCTGACCTCTCTCCCCGCCAGCACACTCCAGTCTCCTGGCACATCCCCAGGGCGGGCAGCAACTCTGCAGAGCTCTGGCAGCACAGTGGCCACTTTCCTTGTCTCCTTCTCTGTGCAAACCACTACAGTCCCAGAGACATCAGCCACGTTACCCTCCACTGTTTTCTCCACCATCATCCATGGAGACCACAACAGACACGTCTGCAGCTCCTCTGCTTCACCGGCTCTGTGCCGCTCCCAGCACTGTTCAGGGCCCTGAGCTGCTCGCAGCCGGCAGGCAGGCATCCAGCAAGCAGGGGACTAGAGCGGGGACCTAAGCAGACACCATGGACAGAGCAGGTCTGGGCAGAGGGAAGGTCCCAGCTGGTGACACCGTGTGCCACCTGGGACTATGCCCACCACCGCCCGGGCAGGCACCGGCCACAGAATCCACAGGGAAGTGCCATTCCCCAGCATCCGCTAGGCAGGCCAAGCACCTGTGGTTTGGGGCCACTGATCTAGCACCCCTAAAATGCCAAGTCAGACGAAAGCAGTAAGGGGTGTCCCTGTCGGATCTATTATTTTCCAGCTGCTCCAGGACAGCAAGGGTCACAGAATAGCGTCTGGCAATGTCTGGACACCTGAATCAGCCCTGTGGGTGGATGAGGCACCCCTTGCAAGAATCTGCAACTGGGTAGGGGGCCCATGGTGAGGCCCTGCCCCTCCCACGCACACCACAGTCCCTCCCCGCCCACCGCCTCGGTTCTAGTGCTGGGTCAGTGCCTCCCCAGACCTAACAGCCATGGGACCCTGAAAAATGTCTGCAGATCCGGCAAGCGTCTCTTGAAGGCTCAGCTGTTCCTGGGGATGGGGCTGCGGGAGCAGGAGGCTGCCTCAGGGCCTCCCAGCCCTTCCCTGGGGCCATGGGCTTGTGTGTATCACCAGAAGGGAAAGGAAAACCCAGCTGGAGCCAAGTGCAGTGGCTGCAGAGAGGACTGCAGGAGCCTCAACTAAATGGCAAGGTTCCACGTTCCCTAAGAAACCCGTTTTGGTCAGGCACTACTTCAGCTTATTGGGTTCTTGGTAGTGAAAGGCTGTTTGCCTTCCACGGCCTTTAAAAAAGAAAGAAAGAAAGAAAGAAACCCGTTTTGAGCCAATCTTGGAAAGAAGGAATTTCAGTGAGCAGAAAGGGGGAACCCAGGATGGGCATCACACCAGGTAGCGCAGGGGGCAGGCAGCGGGGCCTCCCGGGTGGGCTGGGGAGATCACAGGGGCTCTGGCCCATGCCTGTGGTCAGGCTGTATTGTCTAAACAGCTGGGAACCTTGAGACTCTGTAAGTAGGAATGTGGTCACAGTAGGTTGGCACAGCGGCCCGCCCATCACCCCTGCCCACTGCTCCGGCATCGGCCTCGCCATCACTTCTTTTGCTACAGCTGCGGCCTCACTCCCTCTGGAATCTGCCATCTCAATGAGGCCTCCCTCACCACCCTGCCTGCACATACCTCGCACTTCATCCTGAGTCTGGCTGCCCATCTCCCCCATCAGATCAGAAGCTGAGGGCAGGAATGGTCTGTTTTGGTCACTGCTTTCTCTTCAGCATCTAGAAGAGGGCCCAACACAGAGCAGGTACTCAAGACATTAAATATACAAATGAATGAATGAAAAAGACCGCAAAGGCCAGGCACGGGGGCTAACACCTGTAATCCCAGCACGGTGGGAGGCCAAGGCAGGAAGATCGCTTGAGCCCAGGAATTCAAAACCAGCCTGGGAAACACAGCAAGACCTTGACTCTACATTTTAAAAAATTAATAAAATAAAAATTAATAATAATAAAGCCGGGTGTGGTGGTGCATACTCGTAATCCCAGCTACTCTAGAGGCCGAGGCAGGAGAATTGCTTGAGCCAGGGAGGTTGAGGCTGCAGTGAGCTATGATCAGCCACTGCACTTCAGCCTGAGTGACAGAGCAAGATCCTGTCACTCCTGACCTCAAGTGATTCACTCTTCAGCCTCCCAAAGTGCTGGGATTACAGGAGTTGAGCCTCCTCACCCAGTCAGAGGCTTTCTTAATAAGGGAATAACTTAAAAACTTCTCCACACAAAGTACAAAGAGAATTCCAACCCTCTGAAGACACCGCTCCCGAAAGCAGCCTATTTTCACCACAAGCAGGAAGCCGGGTTCCCACATCTGCGTCCAAAAGAGAACATAGGCCCAGCCCAGGCTGGCTCCTGAAGGCGACAGGCCCCTGGGCCCTACTGCCTCTGCACCAGAGGGGTGAGGAGCCCGTGTCCTGCTCACGGCCAACCCCTCCATCTGCTCAAAGCAACTCCATCCAAAGACTTCAAAAACAAACATACAGACACCCAAATCCCTCACGGACCCAGCCAGGAAGCCACTCTATGCAGATGAAATTTTAGATTCCAAATCAGATGGTCTTCTTGGGGGCTTTTATTAAAGTATGTTGGTAAATCACGATACAACTGAATTAAAGTGGAACATCTCTCTGAAACACTCTGGGATTAAGTAGACACACACGCATGTGCAGATCATTCAATAGCGTTAAACAGAACAGGTGTTAGGAGGCTTCTAACTTAGCAGTTCTCTAAGTGTGGTTAGGGGAGCTTCAGGGGGGTCCCCAGGGCCAGGGCTGCTTGTCTTCCCTGTGCTGACATTTGCTCCAGCGGCTCTGGTGAAACTGCAGTGTATCTGCATAGCTCAAGGCAGCAGTGCCAGGCGGTACCCTCAGAGGTTTGACTCACCACCGCAGCCCACACACGGCGCAGGGATGAAACCGGACTACCTGAAAAAGTCCTGGGGAAAGCAGCAAGAAGCACCAAGTTTATTCCACATTGACTCTTAAGCCTTTTTTATTTTGAGATGGAGACTCGCTCTGTCGCCCAAGCCGGAGTGCAGTGGTGCAATCTAAATTCACTGCAACCTCCACCTCCTGGGTTCAAGTGATGCTCCTGCCTCAGTCTCCCTAGTAGCTGGGATTACAGGCATGTGCCACCATGCACAGCTAATTTCGTATTTTTAGTAGATGCGGTTTCTCCATGTTGGTCAGCTGGTCTCGAACTCCCGACCTCAGGTGATCTGCCCCCCTTGGCCTCCCAAAGTGCTGGGATTACAGGCATGAGCCACCACGCCCAGCCTCTTAAGCCTTTTGAATGTTCTGTGTGAGGAACTGGGAGGTACACATACCATACACCCCTAAGTGTGAGGCTACCCCGAAGAGAGAGTGTGGCCTTGCGAGCTACGACCTGGAGTGGGGTGCGGGGCAGATGTCTTCTCCAAGCAGACCGAGTGACCTGCACTTCAAAGAAAATGGCTGACAGTGTTTGTTGCAATCATAAAATTCATGCTTTAATGTAAAAATTGGAATTGTGGAAAACGTATATTCTCCAAGCTTCCAAATACTTAAAAGACTTCTGGTGAGTTCAGCAGTGTTCATGAATGGGATGTTTTGATCTGTGCGGTTAAACGTGTCAGTGCTGGAAGGCCCGTGTCATTCCGTGAGCCAGTGTGTTAAACGCCTGGTGCATGACGGATAACGCACATGGAGGACAGGATGCATTTGAGCTGCAACTGACAAGGTTTCAGATTCTACAGTGCAGCTGACTTTTAAGAAACTACTGTTTTTTCTGGCCAGATGGAGTGGCTCATGCCTGTAATCCCAGCACTTTAGGAGGCTGAGGTGGGTGGATTACCTAAGGTCAGGAGTTCGAGACCTGCTTGGCCAACATGGTGAAACCCCATCTCTGGTAAAAATACAAAATTATCTAGGCATGGTGGCTGTAATCCTAGCTACTCGGGAGGCTGAGGCAGGAGAATCGCTTGAACCCAGGAGGCGGAGGTTCCAGTGGGCTGAGATTGCACCATTGCACTCCAGCCTGGGCAACAAGAGTGAAAAAAACTCTGCCTCAAAAAAACAAAAACAAAAAAACACTACTGCTTTTCAAGTTTTGGTGTAGTAGCAAGAAATATCCATAATTATCTGAAAAGGCTATGAAAATAACCCTCCCTTCCAGCTACATAGCTGCATGAGGCCAGATTTTATTTTCTTATACTTCAATGAAAACAACGTATTCCTCCCTGTCCACGGAATCCAGAAGCCAGCTGATGCTTTCTATTAAGGCAGACCTTAAGGAGGTTTAGGAAAAATGTAAAACTACACCATTCTTTTCATTACATTTTGTTGTTTTAGAAGTTATCTTTCATAAAAACATTTATATCAATACATATTTGATATAATGACATTTTATTATATCTAATGTTTTTTAAACTCCTCTTTTAATTTGTAATACAATAGATATAATCCACATAAATAAATGGTGTTATAGTGAACCCCAAGTTTCTCTTCAAAGAATCAGTATGTTCAGCTCTTTTTATTTGATTTTTATTTTTTTAATATATATGTATTTTTTTGACATGGAGTCTCGCTCTTGTCCCCCAGGCTGGAATGCAATGGTGCGATCTAAATTCACTGCACCCTCCGCCTCCCAGGTTCAAGCAATTCTCCTGCCTCAGCCTCCTGAGTAGCTGGGATTACAGGCATGCACCACCACACCCGGCTAATTTTTGTATTTTTAGTAGAGATGGGGTTTCACCATGTTGGTCAGTCTGGTCTCAAACTTCTGACCTCGTGATCCACCTGCCTCAGCCTCCCAAAGTGCTGGGATTACAGGTGTGAGCCACCGTGCCCGGCCTGTTCAGCTCTTATTCTTTAATTCTCTATTCTAAAGTTTAACTTCCTTGTAATTCCAGTAAACAACCTTCTCCACCGGTTCTAATCAGTAGTTCACATCTGTCCATTCCCTGCAGCCCCCTCCCTCCTGCTCCATCCTGACTCATCCCGGTCACCTGCTCCGGTCACCTTCTTTGACCTAGGTCACCCCTGGCTACCTGCACTGACCCGCCCGTAACCATCCTTCCCGCCAAAACACCCACCCTGCCACTCCAGCTCAGACCCCTGTTCTCTAAAATAGCCAAATTGGATTAGTCTAGCTTGTGTGGTCTAACCGTAGCCAACAGGGGAACGATACAGCAGTAGGGGCGACCCCCGTCAGACATAAGTACCCCCTTTCCCCCCTTATCCAAATGTGTGGCCACCATTGCTCCATCTGTGAGCCGCACCCTTCTATAGAAGTCAACTGCCTTGCTGAGAGGATTTATCTTCAAGTGCTATTTCTTTTGTGGCATCAAAATTTTACTTATCACAATGGTCTTTGGAGTTCTCAATTACAAGAATGTAAGGAGGTCCTGACCCAAAAAGGGCTGAAGAGCTGCTGTCTGAATATCCTTTTCTGGGAGTGGACTGTCATCTAGAGTATTTTCTTAAAAACACAGCAGCCCTGCCTGAGGTTTCTTCAAGGAATAATGGTAATGCTGGCAGAATCAGCAACATACGGAACTCTATCCACAAGATCACTGCAGAAATTCGGGTCTGGTTTCTGTAAGACTAAAAGAACAGCTGGCCAGGCATGGTGGCTCATACTTATAATCCCACCACTTAGGGAAGCCAAGGCAGGAGGATCATTTGAGCCCAGGGGCTTGAGACCAGCCTGGGCAACATAGAGAGACCTCATCTCTACAAAAAATGTTTTTTAAGTAGCCAGGTGTAGTGGTGCATGCCTATGGTCCCAGCTACTTGGGAGGCTGAGGTAGGAGGATCACTTGAGCCCAGGAGGTGGAGGCTGCAGTGAACCGTGATCATCCCTACTGCACTCCAGCCTGGGCAACAGAGCGAGATCCTGTCTCAAAAGAAAAAAAAAAAAAAAAAGAACAGCCATGGCATGGGTTTGTTGGTGAAAGACTGGTTGGTTAGATCCATCCAAGGTAACTGAGCTCTCTAACCACCATCTTGGGGCTCAGATGGGCATTCCAGGCACTGGCAATCAGGACCAGGACCCACTCATTCACCATGATGGGTGTCCTGCACTGACTTAGGGTGTGAGAAGGAGAGCAGGCCTTAGCTCTGGACAGTCCACTCTCTCCAGGAAATGACGACCCAGAAAAGGGGAGCAGATGCATGTGGAGATCCGGAGCAGAAGGGAACACAGAGCTGACCGCCAGTGAGCACGCGAGCACTGAGGGGAGTCCCCAGGTCACCAGGCGAGCCACAGCAGGCCTGCAGGTTTAAGTTAACTGACCAATGTCCATTGATTCCCTAGCTATCATTCTGCAACATAAACAACCCTGAACGGAGAGGGCCATGGAACACTGAGCTCAGAATCCTCCACTGCAGGGGCCAGAACACACTTGTTTTTTTTTTTTGTTTGTTTTCTTTTTTTTGTTTTTTTTGGAGGTTTGGCAAATCATCTTGTTCCCTCTTAAGTTTATCCAGTTACCTCAGTTCAAACAACTATTTATCAGGTACTCAAGTGAAAGACAGCAAACATCATTCACTTCAAAATGCATGAAATATCACCAGGGAAAAGGTCTGAGCAAACAGGCGCCCTTCTCCAGCCTCGGCGAGCAAACAGCCTTCTCCACCTGGCCACGGGGCGCGAGGATGAAGAGCCAGCAGCCACTCCCGGCTGGGCTAGGAATCCTCTGAAGACTCACCAGCCCTCTCAGCTTCCAGGAATCCCACAATCAGCCTTCTGTTTCCTTTTTTAGTTTAACCTTAAAAAGTACACAAACAGGCCAGGCGCTGTGGATCACCTGAGGTCAGGAGTTCAAGACCAGCCTGGCCAACACGATAAAACCCCGTCTCTACTAAAACTACAAAAAAATTAGCTGGGCGTGGCAGGTGCCTGTAATCCCAGGTACTCAGGAGGCTGAGGCAGGAGAATCTCTTGAACCTGTGAAGTGGGGGTTGCAGTGAGCCGAAATCGTGCCACTGCACTCCAGCCTGGGCGACAGAACAAGACTCTGTCACCCCCCAAAAAAGAACCCTGCCCTGAAGCTGAGTGTCCTCCTATCCCCAGCTCTAATGTGGCACTGCACACAAGCCCAGCAAAGTCTGGGCACATGACGAGACCAGACTTCCGTGCACTGACGGCTGCAGCATCAGGGCCTAAAGGAGAAGATCAGCGCACACGCCAAGACAACCCACAGAAGCAGAGGGCCGCAGGGCCCCCCAAACGGCTGTGAAACATCCACCTTCAACTGCGTTCCTGTAGGAGAGACAGCTTTACAAGGCCCTTTCACCTTCTTACTCAATTGTCGCGATGCTCCATGAAAGCATGTGGAGATTACCTGAGACATCAGGAAGCTGTAAAAGGAGCCTCAGAAAATGCCCCAGTGTCAGCCTGGGGGCGGGGAGGTGGGGGAGGTTGGAAATTCCCTCCGTGCTCATGCAGAATCAGCCTCCTCACAGGCTGCACCAGAGGGAACCAGACAGAAACAGACTCTGAAATCCATGGTGTAAAAACAAAAGCAAAGGGGCTGGCCCTGGTAGCTCACACCTATAATCCCAGCACTCTGGGAGGCCGAAGCAGGCAGATCATTTGAGGTCAGGAGTTCAAGACTAGCCTGGCCAACAGCAAAACCCCATCTCTACTAAAAATACAAAAATTATCTGGGCGTGGTATCAAGTGCCTATAGTCCCAGCTACTCTCGAGGCTGAGGCAGAAGAATCACTTGAACCTGAGGCAGAGGTTGCAGTGAGCCAAGATCCTGCCATTGCACTCTAGCCTGGTTAACAGAAGGAGACTCCATCTCAAAATGAAACAAAATAAAAGCAAAGGCAGGACTCAAGTCAATATTCATTTATTCAAAACTGTCCTAAGAAAAACACATTCAACTGATTGTTCTTTAATGAAAACACTGGGAAGTCCAAACGCACTAAATTCTGAGTCAATCTTGTCCTTTTATTCCTTAATGAAGTTTGCTCTACTTCAGAAAAGTCCCCTAAAAGTCCGGCACGTTTGCATAATTATGGCAAAGCAATGCAAGCTGCTCTCCTCATGTCTTCAGCAACCTGTTGCAGTGACAATTCACCCCACACACTGCTGACGCGTCCTCCATGCTCTGGGGTCCAACAACCAGACCACGAGCACAGGAATCAGGTTCTAGAACCTGGAGGTGCCGCCAGGTCCGAATCCAGGATCCAGGGCTTACTGCTGCGTGACCTGAACCTCTCTGTGCCTCGGTCTCCTCACTTCCAAAACGGGAGGATGGCAGGACCCACAGAGTCATGGACTCCCAAAGGAAGCCCTTGGCAAACGCCTGGCACTCAGCACTCAGCAAGTCTGTGGTAACTGCTACTGCTGCTGCTGCTATCGCTGAAGTCACAAGCACTCACTCTAACCGCTCCAGCCACTCCCGGAGCCTCAGACTTCATCTGTGTGACTCTTGGTCCCTTCTTTTCATCACACGAAAGCCGGGGGCCACTCCCAGCTGACGCAGCCATTCATATATTCATTATCCACAGCACAATTCCACTACTGACTGTTTTATGAGTCCCGATTTGCCACACACAGCATTTAAAACATGCCACTTTTAAAATAAACAAAAGCAGGCCGGCACAGTGACTCATGCCTGTAATCCCGGCACTTCAGGAAGCCGAGGTGGGAGGCTCCCTTGCGCCCAGGAGGTCCAGGCTGCAGCGAGCCGAGATCGTGCCACTGCACTCCAGCCTGGGCAACAGCATGAGATCCTGTCTCAAAATAAAATATTATAAAACAAAGAAACCAAAATAAAATGAACAAAAATGGAGTGAGATGATGGAGACAGCCCCCTGGCCGGGCCTGCAAGACTCAGCGTCGATGGCCCAGAGCAGCCATAGTCACTCACGCCACAGTGTCCCCAGCCCAGGCAGCGTTCCCGCCAGGCACACACAGGCTCCTGAGTTCAAAGCCAAAGAACCAGCATGAAGCAGGGCCCGCCCCACTGCCTGCCCAGGAGCTGACATTTCAGGGACAGAACAGAATGGCTGACATCAGGTAGGAAATGTGGCTTCTGCCCACTGTAGCCTGTTTAGGGGACTGCCACAGTTCAATGAAACTTTTAGCATGCTCAAGGTTTTTTGCTTTTCAGGACCGGACCACCCTGTTGCTCGCTCGTGTCTGTGGCAGCTCCCTGGCGGCTTTGCCACAGCCGCGCCCCAGCATCTGTTGTGAATTAAACACTACTGAGTTGCAGCACTCCTGTGTTTGCTTTGTGTCTCTGAGGCTTTGTTTAGAAAAAAAACTTTGACTATTCAAGCAAACAATGGGACCAAATACCTGCAAAGTCACTTAAAAGAACAAAAAGTATCTGTTCCTGTTCCAAGGGCATTTTGTAAGAAACACAAGCTTTCTAATACCATTCATCTGTATCAATGCGGACCCTCTCATTTGTGACCCCTAAGCCATGCGGCTCACCCTCAGAGCACGTGCGTTCCTCAGAGCAAGACAACGTTTGCACGGGGTCCTCCACATCCTTGTACCAGTGCCGTTGTAACCAAGCCCCACGCGGCTCCCACACCCCAGAGTCCACAGCAGACGAGACTCCTCAGGGAACCCCACTGCCCCGTCCCATCTGCACTCTGCTTGGTCCAGGCAGCGCCCGCGCAAACTTACTGAAACATCATTCTGAGATTCCCGCAAGAGTCACTCAGTCCTCAAAGGGCGGCGACACCCCTGCCACCCACTTACACAGCCATGATCGCAACAGCGAACTGCAGGCACCCAGGGCTTCCTACGCACCAGAAGACGTCCCATGCTGTAATTCATTTCACTCTGTCATTCTTGTTACTAATCATGACAACTACAACCACTATTAACTACAGTAACTATTACATAATTAACACAATCATTTATTGATAATTGAAGTTAATTATAATCAACAATTGTTCATAATAGCTATAATAAAATACGATACATTATGGTCATTTCTGATGGTTTTGATACATAATTTCATATTAGCGCATGGGAGTTATTTATACTAATTACAACAACAGGCACTATGATCATCCCCATTTTACAGAGGGGAAGCCAGGCATGGGGCAGCAGCAGCGGGCAGGGCCTGGGGTGGGAGCCCAGGGCCTCGGCGCCAGAGCCACTGGAACTGCCCAATACTGAGCTCACAGAACAAGAGAGCCTCAGGGGCCCGACAGCTCCTTCCCCCACGTCGCTCGGCCTTGGGGTACAGCCTCCACCCAGCAGGGGCTGAGCACAAGTGGACTACAAGGAGCACCTGGAAGTGGCCCTCAGGAAAACAACGCATGTCAGCACCGACTGCGTTGGAGCCCTTCGTGTGTTCACCAGGCAGCCTGTCCATCCCCAGGCCCTCCACCCCCGAGCACCCTCCACCAAATGCTTCCTGCAGCTCTGCTCTCTGCGAGCAACGGTGCTGGATGCAGGGAAGCAGCAGGAGGCAGGTCCAGCCTCTGGCAGGGAGAGAGTGGACCCTACTCAGCCCCAAACACCTTCTCAGACACTAAGGAAGCACTCGGAAAAAGAGGGTGTTCTAGACATATATGTAAGAGAAACAACAGCACAGCTCACAGCTAACACCAGGCTCTCGGGCATATTCGCCTGGTGAATCCCAGGGACCCTGTGAGAGAAGCACCACTCTTTTTTTTTTTTTAATTTTGAGATGGTGCCTAGCTCTGTAGCCCAGGCTGGCATGCAGATCTTGGCTCACTTCAACCTCCACCTCCAGGGTTCAAGTGATCCTTCTGCCTCAGCCTCCTGAGTAGCTGGGACTACAGGCACCTGCCAACAGGCCCAGCTAATTTTTTGTATTTTTAGTAGAGATGGGGGTTTCACCCTGTTGGCCAGGCTGGTCTTGAACTCCTGACCTCAAGTAATCCACCTGCCTTAGTCTCCCAAAGTGCTGGAATTACAGATGGGAGCCACTGCAACTGGCCGAGAAGCAACACTTATGCCTAAATGAAGAGTTTTGATGTCTGTTGTGCAGATGGTAGGTGGAGAATAATCAAGAACTGAGCACAGCTGCCCACGGTGCAACCCTGTCCCACAGGAGCCCACCCTCTGATCTGTGTGCTGCCATCATCCTTTTACTTTAAAAATTGTTGGATGCTGGGCACGGTGGCTCAAACCTTCAATCCCAGCACTTCAGGAGGCCGAGGTGGAAGGAATGTTTGAGCCAGGCGTTTGAGACCAGCCTGGGCAACACAGTGAGACTTCATCTCTACTAAAAATAAAAAAGTTAGCCAGGTGTGGTGGCACACACCTATAGTCCCAGCTACTCTAGAGGCTGAGGTGGGAGGACTGCTTGAGCCTGGGAGGTTGAGGCTGCTGTGGGCCATGATTGCACCACTGAACACCAGCATAGGCAACAGAGTGAGACCCTGTGTCAAAAAAAAAAAAAAAAAAAAAAAGGTGGCCAGGCACAGTGGCTCACACCTGTAATCTCAGCACTTTGGGAGACCAAGGCAGGAGAACTGCTTGAACTCAGGAAGTTGAGGCTGCAGTGAGCTGTGATTGCGCCACTGCACTCCAGCCTGGGCGACAAAGCAAAACCTCAAAAATCCCAGAACTAGCCAGGGGCGGTGGCTCACGCCTGTAATCCCTGCCCTTTGGGAGGCTGAGGTGGGCAGATCATGAGGTCAGGAGTTAGAGACCAGCCTGGCCAACATAGTGAAACCCCATCTCTACTAAAACTACAAAAATTAGCACATGGTGGTGCGTGCCTTTGGTCCCAGCTACTCGGGAGGCTAAGGTGGGAGAATCGCTTGAACACGGGCGGGAGGCGGAGGTTGCAGTGAGCCAAGATTGCACCACTGCACTCCAGTGGGTGAGAACAAGACTCCATCTCAAAAAAAACCCCAAAAAACTCCCAGAACTACTGTAAATATACCTCCCACAAATAACTAACACTCAGAAATGCTCAAGACATTACGTGAAAAGGAAAGACACAAAATCATAAATGTAGGCTGATTCCATTGTCTTCCCACATGTAGACAACAGGATTGAGCCAGGGGAACATGGCAAAGCCCCATCTCTACAAAAAACACAAAATTCGCCAGGTGGGGCAGTGTGCACCTACAGTCCCAGCTACCTAGGAGGCTGAGGTGGGAGGATCTCCTGAGGCTGAGGCTGCAGTGAGCCATGACTGTGCCACTGAACTCCAGCCTGGGTGACAGAGTGAGACCTCGTCTCAAACAAAAGAAAACAAAACAGATTTCTTGTAATATCACAAGTGATTTTTTTTCTTTTTACGTCCACATCTAAATTATTTGAAATGAGCACGTCTTTCTTTTAATCATGACAGAAAGAACAGTTTTTTTAAAAAACTAGAATGAAAAAGCAACACTGCCTGGGTTCACAGTGTGTGCCCGAGGAAAATTCTGCATGGAAACCTGGTGGTGGCATGACGGGGAGGTGTCGGGCGGCTCCTCCCAGAGCAGCTGCTGGCTCCTGATCCCGGGGGCGGCCGCGGCCTTATCTCTGCGATGCAGACAGACGCTGCGCTGGAAGGAGGGGGCCCTGGACCTGGGCTGCCCACACACAGTGTATCCAAGACACAGCCGCACCCGCACCTGGCAGCCACTGTTGCCAAGTTGCTAGGGATGGGCTGTGACGCAGGCTCGGTAGCAGCTCTAACAGTCACGGGTGACACCAGGAACAATTCCCTAACAGGAGCTGTGAGTGCGACATGAACAACCACCTCATTTTCCACTCTGGCCCACTAATGACCGTCCTCAAACGATCCACTGAATTTCTTACGCCAGATGCAAGGACACAAGAGATATAAAACAACACTGCCCAGCGCTGCTGGGGCCCAGAGGTGTGGCTCAGAGAGAAGGGAGCAGGGAAAACAGACCAGGTGACAGGGACCGGGCAGGCCAGAGGCTTAAGGAGGCTGCGGGAGGGCTGAGACTAAGGCCGCGTGCTCACTGCACTGCAGAGCACAGAAGAGAAGGGACCTACCCCAGGGAACTCTGGAAAGCAGCGTCCCACTGCACCGTAAGGATAAAGACAGAAAGAGACACACACACATCTGAGGGCTCCCGTCAGAAAGGCTTTGTCTCGCAGGGTGCAGGCCAGCGATTCTCCGCACTCTGGGCACACTAGGTGTCAATGAATAAGCAAACGCTGTGGACAGTGAGCGCCAGGCTTCTCAAGACCTGCTAATATTATAAGCAATGCGGGAGGCGAGAAACCCTGCTGCGGGGGACCTGAATCTGAAACACCAGTGTGATCCCATGATTTTTTGTTTGTTTGTTTGTTTTTAGGATGGAGTCTCAGTCTTGTCACCCAGGCTGGAGTGCAATGGCACGATCTCAGATCACCGCAACCTCCGCCTCCCAGGTTCAAGCAATTCTCCTGCCTCAGCCTCCTGAGTAGCTGGGATTACCGGCACATGCCACCACGGCCAGCCAATTTTTGTATTTTTAGTAGAGACGGGTTTCACCATGTTGGCCAGGATGGTCTCAATCTCTTGACCTTGTGATCCGCCTGCCTCGGCCTCCCAAAGTGCTGGGATTACAGGAGTGGGCCACCGCACCTGGCCGATCCATGATTTTTAGCATGAATGCAGTGGATAAGCAGACACAGATGTGCATGCACACGTGTGCTAGTGTGGACACATCTGTCTCCTGCCTGCATCCAGACCTGTGTTTCTACCACCATCCTCCAATAAAAGAACAGGCACATAGCCGGCCGCGGTGGCTCACTCCTGTAACCCCAGCACTTTGGGAGGCTGAGGCGGGTGGATCACCTGAGGTCAGGAGTTTGAGATGAGCCTGACCAATATGGTGAAACCCTGTGTCTAAAAAAAAAAAAAGAAAGAACAGGCGCTCAGGGACAAAAAAGGCTGGTGCAGGAAAAATACGAGGAGCCCGGAGCATCTTGCAGGTCCAGAAGAGAAACAGAACGTGATGGGGCACACTGAAAAGATGCGAGGGCCACCTGAAGGGGTCCCATGTCAGGAGGAAGAGGAGCCATTAGGCGACAGCACTAGTCACGTGGGAGCCTGGGTGGGAGGGGCTCCAAAGTGAACATGGAATATCCAGAAAATGGCCATTAGTCCAAAGGGCAGGTGTGCCTAAGAGCTGTAGCCCGGGTAAGAGGTGTGTGGCGGCGTGAACCTGCCCTAGCATCAGACAGTGACGGCAACAGGGGAAGCTGCCTATGGGAGCCCTGCAGTACTCCGGCCACTTTTCTGCAAGCCTAAAATCATTGTCAAGGAAAAAGGTAAGAGAATATTTGTGAATGAAATGATTTAACTCGAACAACGGAGAGTTTGGAGCAGGAGAGGATGGGCTGAGAGGGTTCCTTGTATTTCCTCCACCACTTTTATGTACATTTGAATTTTTTCATGATAAAAAGCCCTGGGGCTGGATGCGGTGGCTCACTCCTACAATCCCAACACTTTGGGAGGCCAAGGCGGGCAGATCACGGGGTGAGGAGTTCGAGACCAGCCTGGCCAATATGGTGAAAACCAGTCTCTAAAAAAATAAATAAATAAAAAAGGGGGAAAAAAAAAAGCCTTTTAAAACTTCTTCTCGGCCGGGCACAGTGGCTCATGCCTATAATTCCAGCACTTTAGGAAGCTGAGGCAGGCAGACTGCGTTGAGCTCAGGAGTTTGAGATCAGCCTAGGCAACACGTCAAAACCCTGTGTCTATAAAAAATATAAAAAAAATTAGCCAGACCTGGTGGGGTGCAACTGTAGTCCCAGCTACTTGGGAGGCTGAGGCAGGAGGATCATTTGAGCTGGGGGGTAGAGGCTATAGTGAGCTGAAGGTTGTGCCACTGCAAGCCAGCCTGGGTGTCAGAGTAAGACCCTGTCCCCAAGAAAAAGAAAAAAAAATTTTTTTTCTCAAAGTTTGCAAATTCAACATAAATCTGGTCTCCTTTTCTCTTTTCCTTTTTTTTTTTTTTTTAGAAAGCTATAGGGTCCCGCTCCATCATCCAGGCTGGAGGGCAGTAGCATGATCTTAGCTCACTGCAGCTTGGAACCTCTTGGATTAAGCGATCTCCCTGCCTCCTGAATTATGCCCATCCATGCCAAAGAAGCAGAAGTTCTCTGGGCACTGGCCTCTCCCTCACACCACATTTGTTCTGTCTCCACCCACAGTCGCCCTCACTGGTGCCATTTCTGATCATCTCCAGGCCACTTGCCAGTTGGTCTTCCACCCTGCGGCCGGTGGGCTGGCCTGTCTCTCTCACTTGCCCCATCTTGGGCTGGATGATGATGGCCGTGCCCCCGTAGCCTGTGGCCACTACAGTCCCTGACACCCCACGCTCTGGCCACATTCCTGCTCCTCCTACTGGACCAAGCGTGCGCTTGTGCTGGAAACACCTGCCATTTTCCATAGATTTGTGAGTGACTGCTCACAGAGTCACATCTGTGTTCACGACTCAGACCATGAGCTCGCGGGGCGGAAGTCAAGGCTGCTTCCATTCACCATTGTTCAGAGGCCTGGGCATGACCCCAGCAGATAGCTGTCACTCAACATCGATTCAAAGAACAAGCGTCAGGCCGGGCGCAGTGGCTCACACCTGTCATCCCAGCACTTTGGGAGGCCAAAGTGGGTGGATCACCTGAGGTAGGGAGTTTGAGACCAGCTTGACCAACATGGAGAAACTGCATCTTTAAAAAAATAAATTAATTAATTAATTAAATAAAAAAAAAGAATAAGTGTCTCTGACATATGAGACATCCAGGATGGAGTCTGGGTGCTGCACTCCCTTTTCGGCCTTGTCCGGTGATGTTTACCTTTATTATGTTCTTTCAGTCACCCAGGTTCCAAATAGGCTCTATACTCTGGCGTAAAGAAATAAATACACCTAATATCTATTAGGTTGAGCTGGGCAAAACATCTGAAATCTAACATTTTTTTCCACTTTGGTAACTTATCTGCCAGAAATGGTTTAGTATGGTTCACTTTCTAAAAGGTTCAGATGATAAAGTAATGGTTCACTTTCTTTTTTTTTTTTTCCTTTTGAGATGGAATCTTGGTCAGGCTGGAGTGCAGTGGCGCAATCTTGGCTCACTGCAACTTCTACCTCCTGGGTTCAAGTAATTCTCTGCCTCAGCCCCCAAGTAACTAGGATTACAGGGGCCCGCCACCACGCCCAGCTAATTTTTGTATTTTTAGTAGAGACAAGGTTTCACCATCTTCACCAGGTCTTGAACTCCTGACCTCATGATCCCGCCTCGGCCACCCAAAGTGCTGCGAATACAGGCGTGAGCCACCACGCCTGGCCATGGTTCACTTTCTAAAAGGTTCAGGTGATAATAACAAGTGTTTGATGAACCCCTCGCGAACGGCTGGTGGGAATGTGCGGCGTGCAGCTGCTGTAACAGCTAAGCGGTTCCTCAAAAGTTAAACACTGAGGGACCATCTCACCCAGCCCAAGAGAAATTCAGACGTACGTCCACATGAAAACCTGTACACAAATGCTCACAGCAGCACTATTTCCAATAGTCAAAAGGTGGAAAAAGCCCAATCACAGGCAAACTGTGACATATCCACACACTTGAACACTTGATGACAAAAGGAAATTAAACACTGAAACATGCTGCCCTGTGAACCTTGAAAACGTGTTAAGTGAAAGAGGGAAGACACAGAAGCTCACTGGCTGCGTGCTTCATTTACGGAAAATATTCAGAACAGGTGAATCCATCGAGACAGAACATGGATTGGTAGTTCCCAGGGGCTGGGTGGGAGGGAATGGGGGTGAGGACTTACTGGACACAGGCTTTCCTCTTGGGGGAATGAAATGCTTTGGAAGTAGGCAGTGGTGATGGCCGCAGCACCCCATGAATACACTAAATGCCACCGAGCTGTTCATCTTACAATGGTTCATTCAATGTCACTGCCACACGTCCCCCTGGCACTCCAGCCTTGGCCTGTCTCCCGAGGGCTCACAGGGAGCCAGTCAGCCTCCAGCAGCCAGGCAACAGTCAGGCCCTAGGATGGACCTGGGTCACACCTGGACCTAGCAACACCTGAAGGGCAGGACTGGTGGGGACAGAGGGCACTGTCTCGCGTGCCCTCTGATGTTACCATGTTACCCTCCCATGCACATCTCCCTGTCTCCATCAGTGCTACAGGATGCCACCCCTGCCAGGCCACAGATGCCACCTCCCACCCCAAACAGCCCTGGGAGGCCACCTGTCATGGAGCCATAAACCACAACAAGAAGCCCCAGGGTGGGATGGCTGCAGAACTTCTCAAAAGGGTAAGCGACTTTCAACACCCAGATTTAACTCTTAAACCAAGAAATGACTAAACGCAGTAAGCCTTCAGTGAGTAGAAAGAAAACACATGGCAAAAACTGCAAAGTAGACACAAGGGAACCAAGATGAATCCAGGGCAAGGAGGTCACAGTGGGTGATGGAAACAGACGGACAGGAGAGCCCCCCATAGGGCGAGACGCAGGAAGATGCAGGGCGAGCGCGATGAACCTCCCCTCCTGGGTTTCTGGAACCGAGCTTGTCCATAACAGACACACTGGCTCATGGGGTAGTGCCCGCTCTCCCAGGCCAGCTCCAAAGAGCCCCAGCCCAGCAGGTCTCCACAGGGTCACCTGGCTCCACCCCCTCTGGAGCCCTGCCTCACTCAGGAAGGCAGCCCACTTGGGCCAGCCTCACTCCCGGCCTTCAAGCACACCCCAACCAGCCCAGTAGGGGAAGTCCCCATTTGAAGAAGTGGAGCTGGAACATCCGCATTGCACGCACCCCAGGGCATAGAGCCAGGCACTGGCCAGCAGCAGGAGTGACCACCTCACCCTAAACGCGGATCAAACTTGGAGATCCTGCATCCAACCACACCTCCAGCTCCAACCATGAAATCTGCAAGAAAGACACTTGAGACAGAGGGACGTGCCAGGCTACACCCAGGAGACGCAGCTGCGGGAGATGGCAGCACAGAGTAGCCAGTGTCCCCAACAAACAGCAAGGCTGGGGAGGAAGAGGCTCTGGTCCTCACAACCCGAGGCCACCGGCTGTGAACATCCAAGCCAGTGAGCAACGGGGGACTCCAGTACCATGTGCTTTTGGGCTGGAAGGGTTGGTTCAGATGCCAGGCACTATGGGGGGCATATAAGGAGTGGAGAGGGAGACAGACACACACCCCTATCCTGCAGTGACATCTGAAATATCTGTCAACAAGACAGGACCATCCCAGCAGCTTCCTCCAGGAAGGCTTCTCTGCTTCCACCCCACCCCCTTGGAGTGTTCTTAACAGTGGCCACAGGGACCCTTTAAAAGCCTAAGTCAGCTGGCATCTTTCCTGTGCTCAGGCGCTGCTGCGTGCCCTTGGCCATGACCTCCCTGCCCTCAGTCTGCACCAAGCCCCGGCTGCTTCCCTCCTTTGCTTCCAGTCTCACTCCATTTTTTTTTTTTTTTTTTTTTTGAGACAGAGTCTTGCTCTGTCCACCAGGCTGGAGTGCAGTGACACAATCTCGGCTCACTGCAGCCACCGCCTCCCAAGTAGCAAAGATTACAGGCGCTCGCCACCACGCCCGCTTATTTTTGTATTTTTAGTAGAGACAGGGGTTTCACCACATTAGCCAGGCTGGCCTGGAACTCCTGAGCCTCAGGTGATCCTCCCACCTTGGCCTCCCAGAGTGCTGGGATTACAGGTATGAGCCACTGCCCAGCCAGTCCCGCTCCTTCTTGCTGGGCCTGTGCTGGCCACCAGGCAACTCACTCACCCTTCTCCAGCGCCGGCCCTGACCCAGCCCCTGACCCTGCTCACCTGTGGTCTTTCTTCCATCCCACGTGTGCAGGGGGCGCACTACACCTGGCTCACTGGTGAGTCCTGTCTTGATGCTGCCCCCAAGCCCTCTCCTCAATCGCACCCCGGGAACGAGCCTCACCCCCCCACCCCAGCTCCCTCCAATGGCACATCCTTTGCAAAGCTTCCCCGGGGAGTCCAAGCAGAGCTCCCACTGACTCTACCATGTGCGTCCCCGACCCAGATCCCACGTTCACCCACCAGTCCTAGAATGGCCAGGCCATGCCCATGGGGTCACTCTCAAATGTTCCAGAACATTCCAAGAGAACACTCTGCACTTCTTAGGGGAGCCGCACAGAAGGAGAACTACACCCAAAAAAGCTTCCGGGGCCAACAGCGAAGTGAAGGTGATGAGTGAGTCTCAGCACTGAGAATCCATCCACACCTAACACGACCATTCTCGTAGTGAGCCACACGTTTTAGCATCTCGCCAACTGCACACTTCACAAAGCAGCAGCTCACACAGGGGCCAAAGCATGCCAAGCAAGGTCCCCCAGCCCCAGTCACCAGTGGGGCACTCAAGCCATCACAGGGAAGCCATGAGCAGCACATGGCTTCTAGTTCCTCCGGCTACAGCTGGGTTCCTGACCTGAGGGGCACGGCTCCTGTCTACGAGTGGGCAAGGCAGGTCCCCAAGTGCTGTTGGGGTCCCATGTGCAGAGGTGGGAGGGGTCCAGAGTACTTGGGTCTGTATAGAGGTGAGCTCTGAGCAACACAGGCTGTTTTCTGTGTCCCTGGCCTGAGCCTCTCAAGGCTGCTGTGGACACCAGACATAGGAGTGTTATTTATCAGAGATAAGCCTTTTTAAATGTCTTCTTATCCTTCCCTGCTTGCAAAGTGAAGACCCAGAGGTCAACAAAGAGGGTCAAAGGGAGAAGGAACCCCGGCCCTCCTGCCAGGCAGAGCAACACCCCACCGCTGCAGCAGTGACAGTCACCGTCAAGCAGGGGCCTTCTGAGGGCCCCGCATGTGGGATGCAACTGCAGGTCGCCCGCATCATCTCATGTGATCAAAGCACCACTGCCACGAGGTTTCCACACTCTACGAAGAAGAGACTGAGGTTCAGAGAGGTGAAGGGAGCTGTCCGTCACGTGGCCAGGATCCCGGAGAGGGGAGCCTGACCTGAGCCTGCACTCTGGGTGGTGTCACGCTGAGGCGGGCATTCTGCAATGTCGCATGACCCCCGCCCCCACCCCCCGTCACTCCCAAGAGCTCAAGCAGCTCCATACGCAGATTTGTTCCGAGTCACCCCTCTCATTACTCTTGGCATCTTCCTTTGCTTTCTCTGCATTTCTCACTTGTGTTACTCTATTAATTCCTTTGTCTCTGCAAAAAACGTAAAACAAACGATGCCCCGGCTTGCTAGCTTGAGGGGCAGGGAGGCCGCCATCCCCAGGGCCTCACGTTCCCACTGTTCAGCCTGCACATGAGCACGGGGCCGTGCTCACACCAGAACGGGTGTCCGGGTCTCCACGCACACCAAACGCCACAAAAATGGGGCACAGATCAATCTTAACTGGGACTCAGACAACCACCCCAAAGCAGGGGCTAAAGAGTTCCCCATTTACACTCAGTGCCTGCCACCATCCCGCCCTGAGTACGCTCACTTAGAGCGAGACTGACCAGAGATGCTTGGGAAGGTGGGTCCCATGGGAGGGTCCTTCCATTATCAAAGCTCAAAAAGAAACAGGACAAAGCAGGCCAGGCACGGTGGCTCAGGCCTGTAATCCCAACACTTTGGGAGGCTGAGGCAGGCAGGTCACCTAAGGTTGGGAGTTCGAGACCAACATGGAGAAACTCTGTCTCTACTAAAAATACAAAAAATAAGCCAGGCATGGTGGCACATGCCTGTAATCCCAGCTACTCAGGAGGCCCAGGCAGGAGAATCGGTTGAACCTGGGAGGCAGAGGTTGCGGTGAGTTGAGATCACACCACTACATTCCAGCCTGGGAGACAGAGAAACTCCGTCTCCAAAGAAAAACAAAAACAAAACAAAACAAAAAAGAAACAAGGCAAAGCAGCCACGAGTCCTCTGACCATCTGAACACGAGTACTGGTATAAGCTCCTCCAGCAAGTCACCACGACGTTGGGAAGGCAAACTCACCACAGTTTTATTTTACTCACTGAGTCAAACTTGACAAACATCTCAAATGACGATGACCTGTGAACTTTAGCTTTTGATCTTTTTATGTGCGGCTACAAGGTGAAACTTTCCAGTGGCTGCCCACACTCACTCTCTAAGGACAAAACCCAGAGCTGAATCACTCAGAAACGACTTGGAAAACGACAACATTGCCCTGAGTTACTGCCCAGTAGGATTTTCCCAAGATGGATGTCAATTACAGTAAGAGATTCGGGTTGGGAGCCACCTGGGTTCCTGAGTCTGGCTGTTTCTAAGCCTTGCTATAGCTCTGTTTGTTTTGGGGTATAGGTTCTCAAAAACAGGTACTGGCCAATCTTTATTGCATTTACTGAAGCCCCCAGTAATCACCTTCAGAAGTCCCCTTCCGTCTGGTAGTGGACTAGCTGAGTTCACAGCAACACAGAATCACAGGTGGCACCGCACACAAGCATTACGGTCACTTAGAACTCCACGCTTCATCAGTAAAGGAGACCACCACGAAGTCCCCTCTGGGACTCCCAACACGCTACCTCCCACAGATGCACCCCCCAGGCTGCTGGCCCCGCTGTCCTGGGGCTGTCCTCCAGGTTTCTGGCATGGGCCCCTCCCTCCCTTGATTCCACTCCCCAGGAGGATGCTCCCGGCGTGACTCCAAGGTTTCTGCCTCCTCTCCCACCCCACCCCAAAACAGCGGGTCCCAAACCAGCCTAATGCACAATCCTCTGGGACATCTGCAGAATCAATGTCCTAGGTCTTCAGGAGCAGAGACTGGAAGAAGCTTTCAGGCGAGTATGATTCCTCCTTCCCAGGCCACAGTGCCCACTGACTAAGCACCAGCTGTGGGCAGGCCCCACACCCAGAGCCCAGCCCAGCCTGCCCTGACCCACCGCCTCCTTGGGGCTGCCAGATGCGCTGCATCCTGAGCCACATTTGCTTCCCTAGGGAACAAACACCCATGAGAGTGAGGCCCCAGGCATGAGGAGGACAGCAGTACCACCAGGGAGCCAGGCACATGGAGGTGCAAGCACATGTATGTGTGTACATGTGTTACATGCATGTGTGCACATGCATGTCTGTGTTACATGCCTTGTGCATGTGTGTAGCGTGTCTGTATGTGTACGTGTCACATAACTGCATGTGTGTGTCTGTTACACGTGTGTGTTGCATACAGGTGTGCATGTGTACATGTGTGTTACATGCCAGTGTGCATGTGTGTACATGTGTGTTACAAACCTGTGTGCATGTGAGTGCCTGTGTGTTACGTGCCCATGTGAATGTGTGTTGCATACAGGTGTGCATGTGTGTGTCTGCAGGTGTTTTTCTATTCCTCGTGCATCACCATAATATTCTGCAGTGTTAGGCAGCACAGATGCTGCTAAGGAATGCTCAACTGGGCTGGGTGTGGTGGCTCACACCTGTAATCCCAACACCTTGGGAGGCCAAGGTGGGAGGATTACTGGAGGCCAGGAGACAGACCAGCCTGGGCAACACAGGGAGAACCCCATCTCTACAAAAAATAATCCCAGCTTCTTGGGAGGTGGAGATGGGAGGACCAGTTGAGCCCAGGAAGTCAGGGCTGCAGTGACCCGTGACTGTGCCACTGCACTCTAGCCTGGGTGACAGAGTAAGACCCCCACCTCAAAATAATAATAATAATAATAAGCCAGGCGTGGTGGCTCACACCTGTAATCCCAGCACCTTGGGAGGTAGGTGGATCACCTGAGGTCAGGAATTCGAGACCTGTCTGGGCAACATGGCGAAACCTTGTCTCTACTAAAAATACAAATAAAATTAGCCAGATGTAGTGCCACATGCCAGTAACCCCAGCTACTCAGGAGGCTGAGGCACAAGAATTGCTTGAACCTCAGAGATGGAGATTGCAGTGAGCCAAGATTGTACCACTGCACTCCAGATTGGGCGACAGAGCGAGACTCTGCCTCTAAATAAATAAATAAATAAGTTTTAAAATAATAATAAATGCCTGACTGGGCGTCATGGATTTTTTTGACCCATCAAACAGGAAAAGAAACACTGCAAGAAACCCTAGAAGCCAGGCTCTGCAGCTGACGTGACCCCGGCTCCGGCTGTCACTGCAGGCCTCCAGCACCTTCTCTTCTGTCCTGGGTCACAGCATGAAGACTAACCATTCGTGGGGAATATGCCGCCCTCCTTCAGCGCAGGCGCCCATGCCCCTCAGCCCGGCCAGGTCGGAAGGCATGGAGGGAGTAGCGTTGGAGAGGCCAAAGTCCACACTTTACAGGCCAGAAAACTGAGACCACACAAGACATGGACGGGCTGCAGCTCTGACCAGACACCTGTCTGTCCACCTCGAGGACAGTGACATGAAAAGGTGGGGGCTGGGCGTGGTGGCTCACGCTTGTAACCCCAGCACTTTGGGAGGCCAAGGCAGGTGGATCACTTGAGTCCAGGAGTTCCAGAGCGGCCTGGGCAACATGGGGAAAACCCCATCTCTACAAAAAATTAGCTAGGCACAGTGGTGCACACCTGCCGTCTACTTGGGAGGCTGCCCAGGAGGGCTGAGGTGGGAGGATCTCCTCAGCCCAGGAGGTCACAGCTGCAGTGAGCCTTGACTGCACCACTGCATTCCAGCCTGGGCCGTAAGAGTGAGACCCTGTGTCTAAAAAAAAGAAAGAGGCTGGGTGCGGTGGCTCACACCTATAATCCCAGCACTTTGGGAGGCCGAGGCGGGTGGATCACGAGGTCAAGAGATCGAGACCAACCTGGTCAACATGGTGAAACCCCGTCTCTACTAAAAATACAAAAATTAGCTGGTCATGGTGTCGCATGCCTGTAGTCCCAGCTACTTGGGAGGCTGAGGCAGGAGAATTGCTTGAACCCAGGAGGCGGAGGTTGCGGTGAGCCGAGATTGTGCCATTGCACTCCAGCCTGGGCAACAAGAGTGAAACTCCGTCTAAAAAAAAAAAAAAAAGAAAGAAAGAAAGAGAAAGAAAAGTGAAAGAAAGAAAGAGAAAGAAAAGTGAAAGGAAGAAAGAGAAAGAAAAGTGAAAGGAAGAAAGAGAAAGAAAAGTGAAAGGAAGAAAAAGAAAAAAGAAAGGAAGAAAGAAAGAAAAAGAGAGAAAGAAAGAAAAGAAAGAAAGAAAGAAAGAAAGAAAGAAAAGAAAGAAAGAAAGAAAAGAAAGAAAGAAAGAAAGAAAGAAAAAGAAAGAAAGAAAGAAAAAGAAAGAAAGAAAGAGAAAAAGAAAAAGAAAAAGGTGGGGCTTCCAGTTCTTGATCCAATACCCACAGAGCCTGGTTCCTGGCAGACAGAGGGAGGCCTGGCCCACCTCCCGCACACTGCTTCTCCCAGCTCACAACAGGGACACGCGTCAGCACCCTTCGGAAAGAATTACAGGCAACCTCTCAATGACACCACACTCACGCCCATCAGATTTCATGAGGATTTCAGGAAGTGCAGTGCCATGAGGAGTGAAGCAAGTTTAAAATGTTCAAGCCTGTTCAGTTTTAAGCTATCTGCAAGCCCCAGGTTATAAAAATGCATCGTATCTGAGAGACCTGTCCACCCTGCTTTGTGTGGACAGTTCTTGTGTCTTTCCCTGCTGTACCCGGGAAAGCCGATGGGTGCCCAGTGCCCCAGAGAAACCTCCCAGTGCAGATGATAAAGTATCTACTCCCCCTGAGCACAGCTCTATGGAGAGAGAAACTGGAAGGGCTGGTGATTTGGTCACAAAGTGTAAAGGACCAGAGAACAAAGTGGTTTCAAGTTCTTAAAGGAAAGAGTTAGACTAGTGGCTACAGTGAAGACATGCGGGCCCCTGACCATGGCAGCAGGCTTGGGGCTCCGAATGTGCAGTGTGGCCAGCAATCCCCAGTGAGGAGGAGATAGCAATGATGCAAAGCGCAGAGCTGCCAGCAAACGATAAGGGCAGAGGTGAGTGAAGGAGGGAGCCCTTCCCAATCCAACGCTGGGAAGAAAAAGCCCTCTTATTTGAAATAATTATAAGGGCTAAACTGTGCAGGATTCTCCAGTTATCGTCCATATTTTCCACAGGTTACAGTGTCGCTTCTGCTGAGAGAGGACCACAGAAAGGATTCTGCTGCAACTGAAAACTGAAGATGCAAAGGGGCCTGCCCCAAAACTCTGCTTCACAGCCTGGGCAACACGTCAGGGCTCCATCTCCCAAAAAGTACAAAACCCTAGCTGGGCATCATGGCACATGTCTGTAGTCTCAGGTACTAGGGAGGCTGAGGTGGGAGGATGGCTGTGCCCAGGAGCTTGAGGCTGCAGTGAGCCATGACCCTGCGACTGCCCTCCAGCTTGGGCAACAGAGAAAGACCCCAACTCTTAGAAACAAAACAAAATACACCGCTTAAGATAAAGGTGTCAGAATTAAAACCATGAGCAACCAGGTCTCCAAACAGCCCCTCTCAACAAAACAGAGACCAGAACACAGAGACCGTGAGCAATGGGGTTCTTTCTAGAACCACTAAAGAGAAAATGAAGGGGGAGGGGAGGCACAAACGCTCTGAAGAAAAGAGATTTTAAAAGACATAGGCCGGGCATGGTGGCTCATGCCTGTAATCCCAGCACTTTGGGAGGCTTAGATGGGCAGATCACCTGAGGTCAGGAGTTCGAGATCAGACTGGCTAACATGGTGAAACCCCATCTCTACTAAAAATACAAAAATTAGCCAGGCATGGTCACAGGTGCCTGTAATCCCAGCTACCTGGGAGGCTGAGGCAAAAGAATCACTTGAACTCGGGAAGTAGAGTTTGCAGTGAACCAAAACTTTGCCATTGCACTCTCGTCTGAGCAACAAGAGCAAAACTCTGTCTCAAAAAAAAAAAAAAAAAAAAAAAGGTAAATAAGTCAAACGCAGGGAGAAGAGTGAGGGTGGGCTAGCTTTAGAAGCGGAAGGCAGAGACCCAAATGTGTGTGCACTTTTGTTAAAATTCAGGATCCAAAGCACCCAACTGTAAACACACTTCTGAGAAAATGAGAGAAACTGATCACAGACTGTTAACTGTGATAACGGCACTGGGCTATGTTCAAAACGTCTCCACGCTTCTTAGATACGCGTACTTAAATATTGAGGTGAAATGACAGGTCTGCAATTCACTTTGGAAAATATCCACTAAGAAAAGAAGCATTATCCTTGGTAATGGATAAATGGGAGGGATATTAAACAAATCACTCTACTTTTTGTGTCTTTTCAGTAACTTTTTTTTTTTTTTGAGACAAAGTCTCCCTCTGTCGCCCAGGCTGGAGTGCAGTGGCATGATCTTGGCTCACTGCAACCTCCACCTCCCAGGTTCAAGTGATTCTTCTGCCTCAGCCTCCCGAGTAGCTGGGACTACAGGCGCCCATCACCATGCCCACTTAATTTTTTGTATTTTTCTTTTCTTTTTTTTTTTTGAGATGGAGTTTCACTCATTACCCAGGCTGAAGTGCAATGGCGCGATCTCGGCTCACCGCAACCTCCACCTCCTGGGTTCAAGGAATTCTCCTGCCTCAGCCTCCCGAGTAGCTGGGACTACAGGCGTGCACCACCATGCCCGGCTCATTTTTGTATTTTTAGTAGAGACGCGGTTTCACTATGTTGACCAGCATGGTCTCAATCTCTTGACCTCCTGATCCACCCGCCTCAGCCTCCCAAAGTGCTGGGATTATAGGCATGAGCCACCGCGCCCGGCCGTATTTTTCTTTGTTTAAACAGAGACAGGGTTTCACCGTGTTAGCTAGGATGGTCTCAATCTCCTGATCTCATGATCCACCCGCCTTGACCTCCCAAAGTGCTGGGATTACAGCCATGAGCCACGATGCCGCGCCACAACAGTAACCATTTTTAAAACTCAAATGTCATGTTTTGAGGATTCACAATAATGATTCATGAAACAAAACCACATTTTATCAGACTGGACCATTACAGGAGCGCATTCCCTGCACAAGTCAGAGAGAATAAGCCCAACTGGCACTGTGAAAGGTTTTGACAGGGAAACTGTAAGTTAGAATCTAATTCTGCTTCTTAAAATTGCACAGGTTTGAGGAGTTTGGAAGCTTTTACATCTTTTCCTCCTATGCACCTACTGAAATTCCTCCCCAAGGTTTATCAACGACCCAGGGCGACTCTGCACAAGTAGGCCTGGTCAGCTGCCCCAAGGGTAGAAGGTGATAGCCTGCCAGGGCGAATGCGCACCAGTATTGGGAGAACTGGCTATACATTCATGGGGACCACTAGGGGTTAGGGGAGAAGAGGCAGGAGGAATTACATGGCGCTATAAACCACAGTGAAGGTCAGTTCTTCTCAAAGTCACAATCCTATTTAGACAACGGGTCAAGTCTTAGATGTCACAGAGGTTACTTTGTTACAAATCTGAGGGGTGTAACACAGGAGCTTGAAAGCAAAACCAAAACAAACAATTCCCAGAGCAGGCAATCTGGAGACACAGGTCAAGACCTTCAAATGGTTAAAAACACAAAAACCTCATTTGTTCATCTATAAAGGTTCAAGGTCACTGGCGAATCCACCCATCCTAAACAACTAACTCAGTTCAAAACAATGAAAAAAACAGTCACATTCCTAACTTCAGATTCTAAATATGCATTCAGGTAGGTAACAGTATTTGTTTGTGACTGGCAGATTGCAGAGCTATTGTGAACTTGTTTTTTAAATTACTAAGTTACCTAGTAAGGGTGTTACAATTGGAAGTGGTAAAACTATTTGTAATTTTTCAAACTGAATGTCTTATAATTCTAAATTAGAAAATATATGATTAAAAAGTCTCAAGGTAAAGGCTAGTACAAAAATTCCTTTTAAACAAAATTAAAAACCTTAGTGTGTAGAATAAAATTGAACTGCACCACAGCCTTATATTTACAGCACGTTTGTACAACCTGAAACTTGGGTTCATTCCATCCTGTCATTAGCTGTGAATTATCCTGCAGACACATCCATTCTTTCAACCACTGTCCTGTTCCAGAGGGTCTGCTCCCTACCAGGCCCGTGTCACAGCGACAGAAACGAGCCTGCGGATACTGAGGGCCAGGGTACACTGACAAATGAAATCGACAAGACAGCATCCCAGGGCAGCGCATACAGTACAGCGGTGAGCTGGGGTTGTTTCCCGAAGCCCCGCTGTCAATGACAGGTACGCGGGGAGGTGCTGGTCCAGTCCAGCCCTAACAGGGACTTCTTACTGTGGGTCAAAGTCATAGGCCCTGAAAGGTACCGCCCTGAGAAGAGCACCCAGAGAACCAACTGGGAAGTCGGGTCAGTGGTCCGACGCTCACTAGCTGCTGGGTGACCTTGGTAAAGTTCTCAACCTCTGTGAGCCTCTGCCGTCTGTCTTCACAACCACCACCAACTTCAGCAAGCCGAGTGAAGTAACACGCAAAACAACACGGAAGGCTTGACCTCCGCCTTCCTCAAGTGTCTTCACTTGTTCTGGGCCTCCAACTTTTAAAACTGATAACCTGAAAAAATGGAGTGTTGTCAGGCCCACGTTTGCTGGGTTCCTCTACAAGAAGGAGCTGGAAGGTCCCAGCTCCACACGAGGGGATGCCAGGTCCCTTCCCACCAGGGGGCCTGGCCACCCAGGGTCTCCCAGAGGCCAGCATCGGCCCCAGGACTGTGGCCCCACCCAGGTGTGGGGGGAAAACCAGCCTTCAATCAAACTGTTGATAGTCCTTACAAGTTGAAAAGTTGGTCAGACTCCACCTTAGAGAAGCTTTCTAAGTGACATCAGAAAAAAGACGCGGCATTCGCAAGGCACAGAGCCAACAGCCCCACTGGTGGCCACCATCAACGGACCCAAGTGGACCAGGGGGCCTTCCGGACCCCACAATTTGGGGCCAGTGTGGAGCAGCGAGGGCAGCATTGGGAAAGCGAGCCTCCTTGCCCGGCCGGGTAAACAAGCGCGGAGTCCGGCGGGGCCTGCGCCTCCTGCGGCCCGGCTGGGGCCCGGCGGACAAAGGGGAGCAGGCGGTGCCCCATCCCAGCGGCCAGGCCGGCTGGGAGAGCCAGGAGCCACGTGCCTGGCGGGAGCACGCCAAAAGCAGGAGAACGCTTGACCGTTTTCTTGGCCCAGCAAGGAAACCGCCTTCTACTCTGCATTTAAAAAGAAAAACAATGTGTGGCTTTAAGTTTTTTAGAACTTTTCCAGAGAAAGGCCGGCTAGGAAGAAGGGGTGCTACCGGAATCCACCTCGCCGCACCTCTCCCAGGAAATTGTAAAAGGAATTAGCACTTGAATGGGGAGGCCAGCACGTCTAGAATGAGTAGGCGCCGCGCACGCAGTTTGAGGGTTCCGGGGAGCCGCGTCCTCCCCCTTCCAGGCTACAGTCCTAACTACAGAAATTGGCCAAAATTCAGCATTTCCAGACTTTCCTTGGGAAATGGGGCCGAAGAAGTGCTCGCAACAAGAAGGACCACCACCGAGACTGAGCGCGCCCCACACTCGCCGCGGCCGGGGTCCGGACCCGCGGAGCCCCCTCCCTTCCCGGCCGTGCGCGCCCCGACCCGGCCTCCACCCGCTCCGGCGCTTAGAACCGGGCCGGGCCGGGCTGCGGCGCCCCCATCCCCGCCCGGGCCAGCGAGGCCGGGACAAGCGGGGCGCTCCGGGCCTCGGGCCTACACGCGGCAGCCGCCTCGGCCCCGGCCCCAGCCCCAGCCCGCCGTGCCCCGGGCGGGGATGCGAGGACGCGGGGACGCGGGCCCGAGGCGCGGGGGGGTCCCCAGGCCGCGCGGGGCGCCCCGACGACTCGCTGGGGCCGAGGAGGCCGGGGCTGCGCGTCCTCCGCGGGGCCCAGAAAACGGCCGGCCCGGCCCCGCCACCGCCGCCCCCCGAGCCAGGCCAGCGGCCCGCCCAGCCCGGCCCCGCTGCCCCGACCCCGCGGTCCCCGATCCCCGGCCCCCGCAGCCCGCCCGGGCCCGCCAATCGCCGGCGCCGCGGGGAGGAGCGCGCGAACGGCCGGGCGGGCGCCCCCAGCGCGAGGACTCACCGGGGCCGGCTCCCGAGTACATGGTGGCGCCGCCGAAGGGCTCCGGGGCCGAGGGGCGGCCGCGCGCGCGCCACGGGCCCCGACGCCGCGAGCCGCGAGGGAGCCGCCGGCCGCACGATCCGCCCCGGCGCGGCCGCCTAGCTAAACAGGTTTACCCGACGCGGCCGGGGCGGCGGGCGGAGGCGGCGGCGGGAGCGGGAGCGGGAGCGGGAGGGGCGGGGGAGGAGGGAGGAGGGAGGGGGAGGGGGAGGGGAGCGAGGCCGGCGGCGGGCGCGCGCTCGCGGGGGGAGGGGGAGGGGAGCGGGGCCGGGCGCGCGGGCGGGGTCGGCGGCGGCGGCGGCGGCGCCCGGTCTGGCGGGGCCTGGAGAGGGGACCCGGGGAGGGGCCTGGGGACCTGGCCGGGCGGCGGGAGCCGCCGGCGAGAACGCGGCCGGTGTGGCGCGGGGGCGGGCGCGGACCCGGGGACCCTTCCCGGCCCCCCAGAAAAGCAGCTTCTTCCCGACGCGGGGGAGGAGCGGGGCCCCGTGGCTGGGCCGCCGGAGCCGGGAGGAGCCCACGCACCTCGCCTTCCCCGCCGCCCCTGGGGGACAGGACCCTCCCTCCCTCGGCCCCGGAGCCCCCCGGCCCCTAGCCTGGCTCTTTAAGTTACTACAGAAACGCGAAGGTCGGGAGGCCCCCCGCCTCCCAGCCCGGAGCTTGAACTTGAACGCTCGCGCAGGACCACACCGCCACCTCCCGGCGCGGCCCGAGAACCCGGAGAATCCGTTCAAAGCACCTCCAAAAGTCTAAGAAGTTTTTAGTAAATTGTAGCTGGAATCAGGGATCAGATCGGCGGTCACTCCCATCCCAGCGGTCAGGAGCCTCCCCAAGCGCTCCCCAAGGGCCTCCTGGAACCGTCGTGCGCCTCCGTGCATTTCTGTATCCTCTCCGCCGCCCCCCGTCTGTCTTTCGAAGGCTTTCCTGGAAAAGCCCTCCTGTGGTTACCTCCTTTCTCCCCCTAAGTGGTGGAGGGTTAGAAGGCGGAGGGTGAGCCACAATCAAAAGGGACTCACTCCTTTTCCCAGATTTCCCGGCGCATTCCTTCACCCTGGGAGCGTGAGCTGTCTGCATATGTGGTGCAAGACCCTGTTCCGGGTCCGGGTGAAGAATCCATGGGAGTCCTGACTGCCAGGAGCTCCGCAGCCAGTAGGGTGGTCACTATCCGCGGCCAGTAGGGTGGGGTGGTCACTAGCTTTCTGCAGTCTTTCTTAGAGGACAGCGCTGCAGAAGTGCAGGAGAACCAGCGCTTCCTCGGAAAACTCCACAGGACAGTCTTCAACAAGTTGCTGATGGAAAACGTGCTCCTGCAATGTGTATTTATGAGCACCAGGAAACCTGGGTGGGAGTGGGCATGGCGTTGTGCATCGCAGCCAGGACTGCACAGCTCTGAGTAGCCGCGGAGAGCAGGATGGAGAAACAGTGTGTGGCCATAGTCACAGGACCAGGTCTAGCCGTTCACAGAAATCCCAAAACGGGCCAAGTTAAACTGCATTGTTTAGGGATGCATCATTAAGTAGTAAATAATCCACAGAAGAGCAAGAAGGTGGTTACTCTAAGTGTCAGATGGTGGTTACAGCTGGGGCGGGGGTGGGCTGTGACCTCAGCAGGGCCCCTGGGGGACTCGGGGGTGCCAGGCCTGTTCCTTCCTGCCCTGCTGCCCTTCATTCGGCAGTCATCCCTTAAACTGCACTTCTACATTTGATCTACGTTTCTGTACCTTTGCTATAGTACTTCACGAGAGTGTTTAAATAGCCATGAATGTTATCACTTTCCTGTTTATGAACCGAGCACCCTCATCAATCTCCCCAGTTCGCAGGTGCCCGCCCTCTCTCTCTGCCTCTGTCTCCCTCACACATCCACAAAACTCGTTTCTGCTGGAAATCCCTGAGGCCCATCTGCCCTCTGTCAGCTACTGCACGCCTCAGCAGAGGCCCAGAAGCCTCCGTCATCACTGGCCTGCCTGCCGCTCCTCCGAGCACTGCTTTGGGGAACTTTGTTGCAAGGATTTAGTTCCAGAAGGCAAGATAATGTCTCTGAGGGCTTCACTGTGTCACTTCTCTTTGGATGGCTGACACCATGGCCCTCTGCTGGCGGAGGGGTGCCATTGCTGCCTGCCCCTTCCCCATCCCCAGGAGTTCCCTTCTGCTCTTTTCCTAGATAAGCCCGTCCTCTCCAGGTTTCCACCCTCCACACCTGTGTTCAGGAATTCCCGCTTCCTGCAGCCCCATCTCTACACTCCTCCCAAGCTGCGTTTCTTCCCGGCGTTCGTCACCCAGCATGGCTAACAGATCCACCACCCACAGGGGAGCTGAGCCCTGCAGTCCCCTCTGGCTGCTGCGTCTCCTGCCATGAGTGAACCTACTTCATTCATCTGACTGTGCCTCTCGGTGCTTGCTGGGACATCACTCCAGCCCTTGCTGCTCTCTCCCCCAGACTCATGTCTCATGCCAGGATGGCGACTGCGCCAACTCTGGGTTTTCTGGGCCCAGTGTTTCTCCCTGACACCACTCCTTCCTCCGTGTTTTAGGATCCTGATGCTTTGATAAGATCATGGGCTCTAATCACAGCCAGGGACATCTGCAGCAGCCTGGCCTGCAGCTCTGCACACTGGATGCACCCCGTCTAGAGCACCAACTCGCCAGGAGTGAGAAGGAAGGGGCGAGGGAAAGCACAGAGCAAGCTCCTTAGGCCACAGGGCCCAGAAAGCCCTTGGCTTTGGGGGCAATTTATTTCTTCAAGACTAAAATGCTCGCACTAGAATAAATCATTTGTTCCTAAAACATGTTCTGCACATGATTAAAGAAGCTTTGGGAAATCAAGTAAATTGGGAAGCACTGGATCAAACAACAACAAATAAATTTATTGTCTGCAGGCCTTCTCAGAGCCTTTAGCAAGGTATGAAGAATCATGCTTCTATAAAGAGGAAGAAGGAGGGGATGAGACAGTATGCAACCTGTCCATAAGCCGTTTGGCCACAGAGCCCTTTTTTCACGAGGTACCTCAAGGTTCCACGGAGCATCATTTAGGAAGCAGAGGTAAAGGTCTGCTATGATCCCTTCCAGCTTTAATAGTCTATGATTCTTTGAGTAATACGTACTTTGAGACAGGATCACCAAAGCGAAAGTATAGTGGCAAGAACACAGCTCACTGCAGCCTTGACTTCCCAGGCTCAGGCGATCCTCCCACCTCAGCCTCCTGAGTAGTTGGGACCACAGGTGCATGCCACCATGCCTGGCTAATTTTTAAAAACTTTTGTAGAGACAGGTCTCACTGTGTTGCTTAGGTTGGTCTTGAACTGCTTGGCCCAAGTGATTCTCCTACCTTGACCCCCTCAAAGTTCTGGGATTACAGGCATGAGCCACCACACCTGACCTTATTTTTTTGTTTTTTGTTTTCTCTAGGCAGCGTCTCACCCTGTTGCCCATGCTGGAGTGCAGTGGTGCAATCATAGCTCACTGCAGCCTCCTCGACCTCCTGGGCTCAAGTGATCCTCTTTGCTCAGCCTCCCAAGTTGCTAGGACTACAGGAGTATGCCACCAGGCCCCGTTAATTTTTGTAAGTTTTGCAGAGATGGTGTTTCACCATATTGCCCAGGTCGGTTTCAAACTCCTGGGCTCAAGCAGTCCACCGGCCTCAGCTCCACAAAGTGCTGGGACTGTGGGTGTGAGACACTGCCCAGGCTGGTGGTTTGTTTTAATTACAAACTAAGCATCTTCTTACACTGCTTGAAAATAAGGAAAAAACAAAAACAAAAAAAAAAACTAAGCAGGCCATAGGCAGTGGTTTGTGTCAGAAATCTCTGTGCTTTGGGAGGCCAAGGTGAGAGGATTGCTTGAGGCCAGGAGTTCCAGACCAGCCTGGACAACATAGGGAGACCTCCATCTCTACAAAATAAAAATAAAAAATTAGCCAAGCATGGTGGCACACCCCTGTAGTCCCAGCTACTCAGGAGGCTGAGGTGGGAGGACGGCTTGAGCCCAGGAGGTCGAGGCTGCAGTGAGCTGTAATTGTGCCATGCCATTCCAGCCTTGGTGACAGAGTAAGACCCTGTTTCAGAAACAAAAATAGGCATGATAACCTCTTTAACATCTGCCAATGCCATCCCCCAGCTGGGTCTGCCAGCCTGGCCCCCTTGGCAGGATGGGGTGAGGGGCCTGCACGTGGTAGCCCCTTGACTGGTAAGCACATCTGAATACAGCCACACCTTCTGCTTCTTAGGTAACTGTCTCAGGCTGGGCACGGGGGCTCACGCCTGTAATCCTAGCACTTTGGGAGGCAGAGGTGGGTGGATCACCTGAGGTTACGATTTCAAGACCAGCCTGGCCATCATGGTGAAACCCCATCTTTAAAAAAAAAAAGAAAAAGAAAAAGGTAACCGTCTCTGGGCAAGAGCTACTTCATTTTGGTCCTTTGTTTCCTCTCAAATTTTTCTCAAACTGCCCTGGTTTTTTTTGTTTGTTTTTTGTTTGGTTTGGTTTTTGGAGACAGTGCCTTGCTCCATCCCCCAGGCTGAAGTGCAGCGGTGCGACCTTGGCTCAGGCTCGCTGCATCCTCTGCGTCCCGGGTTCAAGCGATTCTCCTGCCTCAGCCTCCCAAGTAGCTAGGATTACAGGTGCCCGCCAAGATGCCTGGCTAATTTTTGTATTTTTAGTAGAGATGGGGTTTCACCATGTTGGCCAGGCTAGTCTTGAGCTCCTGACCTCACCTGCCTTGGCCTCTCAAAGCGCTGGGATTACAGGTGTGAGCCACCATGCCCAGCCAAACTGCATATTTTTTGTCTTACTTGTTTTTTTTCTTTTTTCTTTTCAAATTGCATTTTTTTTTTCAGGCAGGCATTGATCTCTGCCTTTTAGTCTGGCACACCTCCTTAGAGCCCCTAAATTTAAATCTGAATCCAGCTCCTCTTCAAAAGATAGTGTCTCACCTATGAGATGTGGGCGCCCTTGCCTTCTGGTGTCCCAGCCAGAGGACAGCTGGTGCTTCTAAGCATGGTGTGAGGACCACCCAGAGCTCATCCCAGATGCCGTCCCAAATTGTTTAAGGTCGAGAGTTACAAATTCATCCAAATGCATCTTCTCCAAAGTCCTTGGGAGATTTGTGTGGATGTGATGTATCTAGCTTGTGGCATTTTCTGGAGTCAAAAGAGATAAATAAAAGCTATCTTTCACTAAGCATGGTGGCTTACAACTATAATCCCAGCACTTTATTTAGGAGGCTGTGGTGGGCGGATCACTTGAGCACAGTTCGAGAACAGTCTGAGCAACGGAATGGGACTCCATCTCAACAAAAAATACAAAATTAGTGGGGCATGGTGGTATGCTTGTAATCCCAGCTACTCAGGAGGCTGAGGCGCTCAGGGAGGTAGAGGCTGCAGTGAGCCGTGATTGTGCAACTGCGCTCCAGTCTGGCAGACAGAGCAAGACCCTGTCTCAAAAAAAACAAATCTAAAAACAAAAAAACTATCTTTCATATAGGGAGAAACATTAAGTAAAAATTATCAAAGAAGCCAAACATTTAATAATGTAAACAAGTGTAAATTTTTAGCTTTCCACAACGACTCCTTTATACTATCATTCTTATCTACTGTCATGTTTCTTTGAAATAATATACTGATACATTGTTTAGCAAAGTTTTTGGCTATCAGACCAATATTTTTAAATTAACCATAACTCTATTTACTAATGACAATTAAAAATAAAAATTTATTTATTTTCGAGGCAGAGTCTTACCTCTGTCACCTAGGCTGGAGTACAATGGCACAATCTTGGCTTACAGCAACCTCCACCTCCCAGGTTTGAGCAATTCTCATGCCTCAGCCTCCCAAGTAGCTGGGATTACAGGCATGCACAACCATGCCTGACTAGTTTTTGTATTTTTAGTAGCAACAAGGTTGTGCCATGATGGCCAGGCTGGTCTCAAATTCCCGGCCTCAAGCGATCCACACACACCTTGGCCTCCCAAAGTGCTGGGATTACAGGCATGAGTCACCAGGCCTGGCCTAAAAATAAACTTTAAATAGAATGAGGCTGGGCACAGTGGCACGTACCTGTAGTCTCAGCTAATTGGGAGGCTGAGGCGGGAGGATGGCTTGGGCTTTGGAGGTCATGGCAGCAGTGAGCTGTGATCACGCCACTGTACTTCAGCCTGGCCAACAGAGTGAGACCGTCTCAAAAAAAACTAGAAAAAAAGAAAAGAAAAAAGTTAAAACTTTTTTGCCATCATCTAAGTGTTTGTTTCCCACCACAAAATGCATATGTTGAAATCTTAACATGAAAGGTGATGGTATTAGGTGGGGCCCTTAGGAGGTGATTAGATCATGAGGAGGGAGCGCTCACAGTTGAGATCAGTGCCCTTATAAAAGAGGCCCTGTTAGTGGATCATTTGAGCTGAGGAGTTTGGGGCCAGCCTGACCAACATGGCAAGACCCCACCTCTACAAAAAATGCAAAAATTAGCCAGGCATGGTGGCGCACACCTGTACTCCCAGCTACTCAGGAGGCTGAGGTGGGAGAATTGCTTGGGCCTAGGAGGCAGAGGTTGCAGTGAGCTGAGATCCTGCCATTGCACCCCAGCCTGGGTGACAGAGCAAGACCCTTTCTCAAAAAAAATAAATAAGAGGCCCTCTTTGCCTGGTGCAGTGGCTGGCACCTGTAATCCCAGCTACTCAAGAGGCCAAGGTGGGAGAATCGCTTGAGAACAGGAGTTTGAGACCAGCCTGGGCAACAATTTGAGACTCCATCTTTTTTTTTTTTTTTTTTTTTTTAAGAAAGATTCTCCCTCTGTCACCCAGACTGGAGTGCAGTGATGCAATCTTGGCTCACTGCAACCTCCGCCTCCTGGGTTCAAGCAATTCTCGTGTCTCAGCCTCCTACGTACCTGAATGCACCACCACACCTGGCTAATTTTTGTATTTTTAGTAGAGATGGGGTTTCACCATGTTGCCTAGGTTGGTCTCAAACTCTTGGCCTCAAGTGATCCACCTGCCTCAGCCTCCCAGATGCTGGGATTACAGGCATCAGCCACTATGCACAGCCAAGACTCTGTCTTAAAAAAAAAAATTAGCCGGCTGGGTGCGGTGGGTCACTCCTGTAATCCCAGCACTTTGGGAGGCCGAGGGGGGGCGGATCACCTGAGGTCAGGAGTTCAAGACCAGCCTGGCCAACTTGGTGAAACCATGTCTCTACCAAAAATACAAAAAACAGCCGGGCGTGGTGGTGCAGGCCTGTAATCTCAGCTACTTGTGGGGCTGAGGCGAGATAATTGCTTGAACCCAGGAGGCAAAGATTGCAGTGAGCCCAGATTGCACCACTGCACTCCAGCCTGGGTGACAGAGGGAGACTCCATCTTGGGAAAAAAAAATTAGCCCATTGCAGTGGTGTGCACCTGTATTTCCAGCTACTTGGGATGCTGAGGTGGGAGGATCTCTTGAGCCCAGGAGTTCAAGGTTATAATAAGCTATGATCATGCCACTGCACCCCAGCCCGGGTGACAGTACAAGATTCTACTTCTAAAAGGAATAAAAATCAAAAAAGAGGCCTCAGAGAACTGCCTTGCCCCTTCTGCCATATGAGGATACAGGGAGAAGCTGTCATGTATGGACCAGGAAGAAGGCCGTCACCAGACACTGAATCTGCCGGCGCCTTGAGCTTGGACTTTGCAGGCTCCAGAACTATGAGAAATAAATTTCTGTTGCTCATAAGCTACCCAGTCTATGGTATTTTGTTATAGCAGCCCAAAGTGGACTAATACACTCTTTTTTTTTTTTTTTTTTGAGATGGTGTCTTGCTCTGTCACCAGTCTGGAGTGCAGTGGCATGATCTCAGCTCACCGCAACCACTGCCTCCCAAGCTCAGGTGATTCCCTTGCCCCAGCCTCCTGAGTAGCTGGGACCACAGGTGCGTGCCACCATGCCTGACTAATTTTTTGTATTTTAGCAGAGATGGGGTTTCACCATGTTGGCCAGAATTGTCTCGATCTCCTGACCTCATGATCTGCCCACCTTGGCCTCCCAAAGTGCTGGGATTACAGGCGTGAGCCACTGCGCCTGGCCAATGTACTCTTACTGGGCTCACATATAGAGAAGGGAAGAGTCTTGTTCTGTATTTCTTGAAGCAGCAGAACTAGGCATGGGTCCATGGGAAGGTTACCTAATAGTCCATGGGATCCTGTACTGCCTCCTAAGAGATGCATTTCCATGAAAAGGCAGACACTGGCACAGTGCACTTCCCTGGCCCAAGAATCTGTTCTAGGCACTGCATGAGCATTTACTCATTCAAGCCTCAGAGTACTCACTCTCATCCAATGATGAGAAACCCAGGCAGAGGGATCCCACAGCCAAGCTTGAAACCCAGCAGCGTGGTCCTGGCAGGTACAGTGCATGATCACACCAGGGAGTCTGCAGCCCATCTCCTGGTTTCTTCTGAGTCCACTGTTCACTGAATGCATTCGACTTTGGCAGTCTTCAAACAGTTTTGTTTACATACCCCCAAATGTCATTTTAAACATTTTTTTACCCCCCTTACACATTAAGTTGACACCTAAAATATTACGTAAGTTTAAATAGTTACAAAGAATACAACTTCTGGAATATTGTAAATATTGACACTTCAAAATAAAACTGTCATATCACTTTTAAAAATGTAACCAGATGGAACAGAAAAATACTGCATTGATTTGATATCCTATATAATCCATTCAAAACAGTGTAGTTGTCCCTCTGTATTTGTGGGGGATTGGTTCCAGGACCCCCAATGGACACTAAAATGCACAGCTCAAGTCCCTGATGTAAAATGGTGCAGTATGTGCATGTAGTCTACCCACATTCTCTTTATTTATTTTTTTGAGATGGAGTCTTGCTCTGTTACTCAGGCTGGAGTGCAGCGGTGCGATCTCGCCTCACTGCAACCTCCGCCTCCCGAGTTCAAGCGATTCTCCTGCCTCAGTCTCCTGAGTAGCTGGGATTACAGGCAGATGCCACCACGCCCAGCTGATTTTGTATTTTTAGTAGAGACAGGGTTTCACCATGTTGGCCAGGATGGTCTCAATCTCTGGACCTCGTGATCCACCCACCTCAGCCTCCCAAAGTGCTGGGATTACAGGCGTGAGCCACCGCGCCCAGCCTAGATTACTTCTAATATCTAACACAATGTACATGCCATGTAGTAATTATACTGCATTGTTTAGAAAATAATGAGCAAAATGTCCATACACCTTCAGTACAGAGACTACCATCACAGGCCTGACTGCATTTTCCATACACAGTTGGTTGACTGCGAGGACGTGGAGGGCTGACTGGACATGAGCCAGCTCTTCTTTAATATTTTACAGCGTTGTTTTCCTCACAGAACCCACTTTCCACTTTAGTTCTTCCACATATGTGTATCCTAAGGAAATATTTTTATGTTTGAAAATCTTACTGATTCTGCTATATTTCTGTAAACAAAAAGGTATGTATAAATAGAAATCTTAAATTTTTATTTCCTGTGAGACTGAGTGTTAGAAAATTCTTTTGGATTTATTTATCATTACAATTGTCAGAACACAGCTAATCAAACACAAATATATTACAACGTTAGAATAATAAATAATTAGTCATGAATTATTATTAGTCATAAAAGTAGTAAATCATTAGTCATACATGTTTGTGGGAAGTACATCTCTCTCTTTTTTCTTCTTCTTCTAAGCTCTTACACGGAAGAAAGGAAAGTACATCTCTTAAGGGGAAAAGTAGATCTTTCTTTTCTTAATTCCCAGATTCAGGAAGGACCGGATGGCCCCGTTGCTGGACCGAGGGCTTTTCAACGATCCTTTTCGAGTTCCCCTTGTTTGTGAATGGCAGTGCTTACAGCGGAGGTCCGTCCCATGAGGAGTAGCTGAGAATGGAAGGAAATTCTTTTACAGTGACTCAGTGCTCTGACCCCTCCCGGGCTATCCTCCAAAACTTGTGGTGCTCTCTGACCCATAGCTGGTAACTCGGCTGTCCTGCCTCAGGGTGATGGCAGCTACGACTGAAGTCACCTGGCTTTCAAAAGGATCTTGTGACCCTAATTGAGTCCGGGTGTCTGCAGAAAGGTGTGGTAGATGAGATTACTGTCCAAAAGCCATCGCCCTCTTGGCCCTTGCAGTTGATTTCTCACCCCAGTGGCGCTGAGCTCAACCATGTGACTATCATTGGTCAACAGGGTGGCCTTCAGAGGCTGACGTGCAGGTGCCCTGTCTGGTGGCAGGGTTGGTCCCAGCCAGGTGGCCTAGAGAAACTTTCCTCCCTGCATCCTCCTCAGCCTGGTCCCTGAGGGAATCTGAAGCCCGGTTCCTCTGGAGACAGAGCCTGTCAGCCACATGCAGCTGCATCAGCTAACCACCGGCTAATGCATAGAGGTGGAGCGAAGGGAATGTGTGTTGACACACAGCAAAAGCTGAGTCAAAATCCCAAGATACCTTTTAAAACATGGAAGCTGACAAATTGGTGCCAAAATGTAACTATAACTGCAAGTGACTTAAAGGGTCAAAAATAAAATATCTTGGAAAAAAATAACAAAATGGATGATTTGCAATAGCTAATTTCACGACTACACTTGATTTCAAGAGTCATTATAAAGCTACAGTAATCAAAACAATGTGGTATAGACAGAAGAACAGATGAGTAGAATAGGGGAACACAATAGCAAGTCTAGAAATAAATCCACACATAAATGGTCAATAGATTTCTTTTTTTGAAACATGTGCACTTTATTGAATGCCATTGTAGAAAAGTGTGTGAGGATAAAGCACTGACACAGGGCTCAGCTCGCGGCAGGGTGAGGAATGGAAGGTGGAGTATGTGGGAAACAGGTCACGGGCAGAGCTCCTGGCCTGGATGATGCCTCTTGATCTATCCATAGACTTGCAAGATCAATACTGGGATGATGATCAGCAGAATGGCCATGATGATGCCCAAAATCAGAGCCCAGATGTTCAGGCACTTGGCGGTGGAGGCATAGGCCTGGGCCCTGGTCAGGTCACCAACCATCTTCCTGTCCCTAGACTTCACGGAGTAGGCGAACGCTATGAAGTCCAGGCAGCAGGAGTTCATGAAGAGGGTGTTGAACCAGACGACATGGCCGGACATGGAGGTCTCGCTGTGGATGTGGATCACGGTGGATGTCAGGGGATCACGGTGGATGTCAGGGGAACCAGGTTGTGGGGTGCCTCTAGTGCAGCCACCTCATGCTCTTCCTTGATCATCTCGTAGTTGGGGGGACAGTCGGTGTTGGTGGGATTGAAGACGGTTTGGACAGTGTGGGTTCATGGCTTCCAGGGAAGACCAGCGGTGGTCCGGTTGCTGGGATAGTTCTCAGTGGGCCCTCCCTTTACTCAGTAGTTTGGATTTCTCTGGTCAATAGATTTTTGACCAAGCTACCAAGGCAAGACAATGGACAAAGATTTTTTTCAACAAACGGTGCTGGAATAATTGGACTTCCCTATGAAAATAATGAAGTTCAACATCCACCTCACATTCCTCACACTAATTCAAGATAAATCATAGACCTAAATATAAAACTAATATGGCAGATCACAGTGGGCTATGCCTATAAATCCCAGCACTTTGGGAGGCCCAGGCAGGAGGATTGTTTGAGCCCAGGAGTTCAATACCAGCCTGGGCAGCACGGCAAAACCTTGTCTCTATAAAAAATATAAAAATTAGCTGGGCTTGGTGGCTTTCACCTGTAGTCCCTGTTACTCGGGAGGCTGAGGTCGGAGGATTGCTTGAGTTTAGGAGGTCGAAGCTGCAGTGAGCCGAGATTGCCCCACTATGTTCCAACCTAGGCAACAGAGGCACCCTGTCTCAAAAAAAAAAAAAAAAAAAAAAAAATCAAAGTTAAGGCCGGGCGCGGTGGCTCACGCCTGTAATTCTAGCACTTTGGAAGTCCGAGGTGGGCGGATTGCCTGGGGTCAGGAGTTAGTGCCAGTCTGGCCAACATGGTGAAACCCTGTCTCTACTAAAAATACAAAAAAATTAGCCAGGTGCGGTGGTGCACGCCTGTAATCCCAGCTACTCAGGAGGCTGAGGCAGGGGAATTGCTTGAACCAGGGAGGTGGAGGTTACAGTGAGCTGCGATCATGCCACTACACTTCAGCCTGGGCAATAGAGTGAGACTCCATCTCAAAAACAAAGAAAAAACGAAACTTAAAAAAAAAATAATATTGGCCAGGTGTGGTGGCTCACGCCTGTAATCCCAGCACTTTGGGAGGCTGAGGTGGGTGGATCAAAGGTCAAGAGATCAAGACCATCCTGGCCAACATGGTGAAACCCCATCTTTCCTAAAATTACAAAAATTATCTGGTCATGGTGGTGAGTGCCTGTAATCCCAGCTACTCAGGAGGCTGAGGCAGGAGAACTGCTTGAACCCAGGAGCTGGAGGTTACGGTGAGCCGAGATCGCGCCACTGTACTCCAGCCTGGCCAACAGAAGGAGACTTCATCTTTAAAAAAATAAATAAATAAAAATAAAAAGACCAGCCACAGACTGAGAGAGAACATTTGCAATACATACAGCTGACAAAAGACTTATATCCAGAATATATAATGACTACAAAGCAATAATAAACAACTTGATTTTTAAAAACCAGCAAAAGGCTACATACAGTGGCTCATGCCTATAATCCCAGCTACTTGGGAAGCTGAAGTAAGAGGATTGTTTGAGCTCAGCAGTTCAAGACTAGTCTGGACAACACAGTGAGACTCTCTGTAAAATTAATAAATAAATAAATATTTTAAAAATGAGTAATAAAGCTGGGCGAGGTGGCTTATACCTGTAATCCTAGCACTTTGGGAGGCTGAGGTGGTTGGATTACCTGAGGTCAGGAGTTTGAGACCAGCCTGACCAACATGGTGAAATACCATCTCTACTAAAAATACAAAAAAATTAGCTGGGCCTGGTGGCAGGAGCCTGTAATTCCAGCTACTTGGGAGGCTGAGGCACAAGAATCGCTTGAACCTGGGAGGCAGAGGTTGTAGTGAGCTGAGATCATGCCACTGCACTCCTGGCTGGGTGATAACAGCGAGACTTCGTCTCAAAAAAAAAAAAAAAGATGGGTAATAGCCTGGGTGACATGGTGAGACTGCATCTCTAAAAGAAATACAAAAATTAGCCAGATGTGGTGGTGCATGCCTGCAGAGCCAGCTACTGGGGAGGCACAGGTGGGGGGATCACCTGAGCCCAGGAAGTGGAGGCTGCAGTAAGCTGAGATTTCGTTACTGCACTCCAGCCTGGGCGACAGATTGAAACCCTGTCTCAATAAATAAATAAATACTTTTTAAAAATAGTCAAAAGACTTGAACAGACCTTTACGAAAGCAAACAGCCAGTTGTAGTGGCTCACACCTGTAATACTAACATTTTGAGAGGCTGAGACAGGAGGATACCTTGATGCCAGTAGTTCATGGCTGCATTGAGCTCTGATTGTGCCACTGCACTCCAGCCTGGGTGACAGAGTGAGACCCTGTCTCAAAAAAAAAAAAAAAAAAAAGAGAGAGAAATGAAATGAAAACATACCTACCCCAAAAAGACTTGTATGCAAATGTTTACAGCCACTTTATTCATTAAGCCCCAAACTGGAAACAATCAGCTGTCTATCAATAGGAGCATGATAAACGAATATAGTATATGTACACAATAGAATGCTATTCAGTAATTTAAAAAATTATACACATAACATGGATGCATCCCAAAAACATTGTGTTAAGTGAAAGAAGCTAGACACAAAAAAGCACACGCTATGTGCTCAACTGTTATGAATTCAAGAACACGCAAAAACTAATCTGTGTTGATGGAAATCAGAACAGCATTTGCCTATAGGCTGGGAACTCTCTAGCAGCATGTTCTATATCTCATTTTGAGTGATGGTTACACAGGTGTATACATTTGTTAAAATTCATTCAACTGTGCATTTCACTGTATGTACATGTACTTCAATTTAAAAAAACTTCTGAGGCTGCTATGTTAATATAAAAGGATCAAGTTTAACCTAATATATTCAGAAAGGTTTGAGGAACATAAAAATATTGTTAATTCATTTATAACTTTGCCAATAAAATTTTTTTCGAGACAGAGTCTTGCTCTGTCATCTAGGCTGGAGTGCAGTTGAGTGATGTCCACTCACTGCAACCTCCATCTCTCAGGTTCAAGCAATTCTCCTGCCTCAGCCTCCCAAGTAGTTGGGACTACAGGTGCGTGCCACCACACCCAGTTCATTTTTATATTTTTAGTAGAGATGGGATTTCGCCATGTTGGCCAGGCTGGTCTGGAACTCCTGACCTCAAGTGATCTGCCTGCCTTGGCCTCCCAAAGTGCTGGGATTACAGGGTTGAGCCAGCATACCCAGCTGCAATAAAATGTTTTTTAAATAAAAGTTTTATTACTTCTTTAAATATGAATACATTTTTATTAAACTTTTAACTGCATATTTAACTTATGGAAAAATATGGCATCTGATATCTGATTTGCAGAGCCAGTCCGCCTGGTCAAACAAGAAAGCCAAATAGACTCACTGTCTGTCAGGTGACTTCATTTTTCAATTCAAATAAATGTGCTAATACACATTTCCAGGATTATTATAGAAGCCACCGAGAAATAAAGAATGTATTTATAAGATAGATCACTAAATGCAGTCAAGTAAAGACTAAAATGATAAGGCTATAATTAATGTATCCATTTTACCATGTTATGAGAGCAAGAAAATCAATCATACTGTGTCCACTTTAACATGATTTATAATAATACAATATAATGTGTGCTTACAGAAATAAGTTACACAGCAAGCAGTATGGTAGAAACCATGATATTCATTTGGTAAATGTGAGTATGTATAATGATTTTTCTGGCTTTGGGGATTAAATGAGAAGCAAATATAAAAATCAGAAGTAACTCCATGTTGTTAAATATCATGGCCAGATTTTCTTATGAATGTAAAGAAACACAAAGTCACACACCGCTTAAGAAACAATTACTCTTCAAAGGAGAGCCTCACTTTTTTTTTTTAAAGGAAAAAGTGTATTTCATTGGAACAGAGTCATTTTGAGTGCAAAAAGTGTATATATATTTGTGTCATATTTTAAAAAATATTTTTAGAGACAGGGTCTTGCTCTGTCTCCCAAACAGGCTGGACATGGTGGCTGACTCCTGTAATCCCAGCTACTTGAGAGGCCGAGGCATTGAGATTTATCATTATAATTTTTATCATTTTAATCTTTATAAATATTAAAAATATTTGTATGATAACTCACTGTAAACTTGAACTCCTGGGCTCAAGCAATCATTCTGCCTTAGCCTCCTGATTATCTGGGACTGCACACATGCACTACCATGCCCACTTAATTTTTTAGTTTTTAGTAGGAACAAAGTCTTGCTATGTTGTCCAGGCTAGTCTCAAACTCCTGGCCTGAAGTGATCCTTCTGCCTCAGCCTCTCAAGTAGCTGGTATTACAGGCATCACCCACCATGGCCGGCCTGTTTGTTTGCAGAAAGATAATAACTTAAAGCCAGGCACGATTCAAAAGTTTTAAACAAGATGCACAGCCCTCCTCATTATGGCTACACCTGGTCATTGCTAAACCTGGTCAAAGCCTGAAGGCCAGGACACCTGGAGGCTGGGTCCAGCGCCAAGGTGACCTAAGGATTTAAACTCCCAAACTCCCATTTACAAGTGAAGAGATTAAGCCCTCCTGCCTTAGAGGGTCACTGTTAGAACTGAGGACAGTGCCTGGCACATGAGAACTCAGTATTAGCTGTTGTCATTGAGAGAGAACACAAGGGACAACTAAAGGACAAAGGATGTGTCACTTTAGGTAGAGATCAGAGCCCTACGGACTCATCATTTGAGCGTCCAGGCATCTGCAAAGGGTTAGACCTTTGGGACGAAAGACCTTTGGGGCACTGCACCAATGCCTTTTACTTTGGCATTGAGCTTTGATTTTACTGGGTTGTGTGGATGGGAAACCCAACCAAATATGGCAATTCTGATCATTTCAAAATGTAATTTGTGGGGTCATCCTTGGGGAAAATTTGGGAGAGGCATTTGGCCTAGTGGTTACGTTACAATCCTAAGCATAAGGCAGACCCAGCTTCCAACCCAGTTCTGGCACCTACTAATCACATGGCTGTCAGATTACTGTGTAACTGTTTCTTTACCTGTGAACCAGGGATAAGCATTGTTCCAGTCAGGTGGTATGAGCTGAACTAGATGCTGCTGCTGACAGTGTCCTGTATATTTCAGTGGACCACAGAAACACCAAGCATGGGTCTTCCCACGACCTGCCTACCTCCTCTCATCCAAACCTCAGCCCATCTCCACTCCTACTACGGCCAAATCCATACTTCCTTCCAGGCCTCAGGCGTTACCTATAGCTTCTCATTTTGTTATGGAACTTTGACCTTAACAGGCTAGAACAGTCTGTACCCCCTGACTCCCACACTTTGGAGTGTGCAGCCCATGGTACATAGTCACTTGCAATGTATAACCCCAGTATATAAGAAACTGTGATACTGACTCTCTGGTGTGGTTACCTGGTGTACAATCTGTGGTGTACTGTACCGTATGACCCCTGATATAATAAACCGTGGTTGTTTTTTGAGACAGGGTCTTGCTCTGTCACCCAGGCTTAAGTGCAATGGCACAATCACGGCTCAGTGCAGCCTCCAACCCTGGGGCTCAAGTGATCCTCTCACTTCAGCCTCCCACATAGCTGGGACCACAGGCATACACCACCACACCTGGCTTTTTTGACATGGAGTCTCACTCTGTTGTCCAGGCTGGAGTGCAGTGGCATGATCTCGGCTCACTGCAACCTCTACCTCCCGGGTTCAAGTGATTCTCCTACCTCAGCCTCCTAAGTAGCTGGGACTACAGGCGCCCGCCACCATGCCTGGCTAATTTTTGCATTTTTGGTAGAGTTGGGTTTTGCCATGTTGGCCAGGCTGGTCTAGAACTCCTGATCTCAGGTATCTGCCACCCTTGGCCTCCTAAGGTGTTGAAATTACACATGTAGCCGCTGTACCTGGCCTGAAGTAGTATTGAATCCTTGGTGCACAGTAGCTGTAGTGTATAATCCGTGGTCACAGGCAAGGGCAAAAGTTATTGTTAAAGATGTCCCTAGCGTAAAAGAGACCCCTTACAACTCAAAGCAGCATTTAAATAAACACGTAAAATCTATAACCCTTGCCAACAGATCCTTACTGTTGTGCAAGCTGACTGCATTCCAGCAGGGCTTAATCAGTGGCACAGAAAGATACACAGAAGTGCAGTTGGCCAACCTCCAGAGGAAACTGGCAACTGACCCTGTAAAGCCTTTCGGATTCAGTCGAGCTTCTCGACTTGTTTCTAGCAATAGTTAAGAGCTTATGTGAAATTATGGGTCTTAAGACTTTGAACACAAGTCAAAACTCTTACAGAGCTAAGCTGTAAATTATACTCAGTGACCTGGGCTGGCTAGTAAGAGGATTCAAAAAATCAGTCACTGGGGACTAAATCTTTTAATGAATTCTCCTTGAATCAGGTGATTTCCAATTGTTTTTAAAAGGGGGAGAGAAAGTATCTACATTTGATTTTATTTTTTTGAGACCGTGTCTTGCTCTGTTGCCCAGGCTGGAGTGGAGTGGCATGATCTTGGCTCACTGCAACCTGCGCCTCCAGGTTCAAGCAATTCTCCTCAGCCCCTACTAGTAGTTGGGATTACAGGTGTGTGACACCATGCCTGGCTAATTTTTGTATTTTCAGTAGAGATGGGGTTTTGTCCTGTTGGCCAGGCTGGTCTTGAACTCCTGACCTCAGGTGATCCACCGGCTTCGGCCTCCCAAAGTGCTGGGATCATAGGCATGAGCCACCATGCCATTGCCTTACATTTTAAAATCCTTTGGTTTAAAGGTAGTATATTCTAGTATTAAACATGCATATATAAATGTTATAATTATGAGTAAAAGTGAAGTGTTCATATTTCAAGCATAACCACCTTCTCTATAAAATTTTTAAATAGGCCAGGCACAGTGGCTCAAGCCTGTAATCCCAGCATTTTGGGAGGCCGAGGCAGGCGGATCACAAGGTCAAGAGATCGAGATTATCTTGGCCAACATGGTGAAACCCCGTCTCTACTAAAAATACAAAAATTAGCTGGGCATGGTGGTGCACGCCTGTAGTCCCAGCTACTCAGTAGGCTGAGGCAGGAGAATTGCCTGAAGGTGGAGGTTGCAGTGAGCTGAGATCACGCCACTGCACTCCAGCCTGGCGCCTGGCGACAGAGCAAGACTCTGTCTCCAAAAAAAAAAAAAAAAAATTTTTTTTTAAAATAAAAAAAGGGACACTGTAACCTTAAATATCAACTTTCTGGTCATGAGTTATTAAAAAAATGTAAACTGGTAATGTCTTCAAAAGGCTTTAAGGATCCCTTTGCATTTAGACAGTTGACTGAGGCCGGGTGCAGTGGCTCATGCCTATAATCCCAGTACTTTGGGAGGTGGAGGCAGGCAGATCACTTGAGGTCCGGAGTTCGAGACCAGCCTGGGCAACATGGTGAAACCCCATCACTACTAAAATTGCAAAAATTAGCTGGGATGGTTGCGGTTGCTTATAATCTCAGCTACTTCGGAAGCTGAGGCAGGAGAATCACTTGAACCTGGGAGGCAAAGGTCCACCACGCCTAGCTAGCTAACTTTTCTATTTTTAGTAGAGACAGGGGTTTCACTATGTTGGCCAGGGTGGTCTCGAACTCCTGACCTCAGGTGATATGCCTTCCTCGGCCTCCCAAAGTCCTAACATTAAAGGCCACATTAAAGGCCACTGCACCTGGCCTTTAAAAATTTTTTTGGCTGGGCGAGGTGACTCACGTCTGTAATTCCAGCACTTTGGGAGGACAAGGTGGGTGGATTACTTGAGGTTAGGAGTTTGAGACCAGCCTGGCCAACATGGTGAGACCTCCATCTCCACTAAAAATACAAACAAATTAGCCAGGCGTAGTGGTGTGCACATGTAATCCCAGCTACTCAGGAGACTGAGGTGGGAGAATTGCTTGAACCTGGGAGGCGGAGGCTGTAATGAGCTGAGGTAGCACCACTGCACTCCAGCCTGAGTGACAGAACGAAACTCTGTCTCAAAAATAAATCAATAAGAAATAAAAAAAATTTTAAAGCCAATTTTTTTCTGTATTGTTCCAATTTTAGTATATGTGCTGCCAAAGCAAGCAGTATTTTTTTTTTTTAATTTATTGACCCTGACCGGCTGAAGCAGTATTTTTTTTTTTTTTTTTTTTTAAAGAGACAGCGTCACACACTGTTGCCCAGGCTGGAGTGTAGTGGCGTGATCACAGCTCACTGCAGCCTTGACCTCCTGGGCTCAAGTGATCCTCCCACTTTAGCCTCCAGAATAGCTGGGACCACAGGCACACACCACCACATTTGACTAAAGATCTTATTCTTATTTTATTACCTTTGAGATGGAGTCTCGCTGTCATCCAGGCTGGAGTATAGTGGCCTGATCTTGGCTCACTGCAACCTCTGCCTGCTGGGTTCAGGTGATTCTCCTGCCTCAGCCTCCCGAGTAGCTGGGACTACAGGCGCATGCTACCACATCCAGCTAATTTCTGTATTTTTAGTAGAGAGAGGGTTTCACTATTTTGGCCAGGCTGGTCTTAAACTCCTGACCTGACCTCAGGTGATTCACCTGCTTCTGCCTCCCAAAGTGCTGGGATTACAGGCATGAGCAACTGTGCCTGGCCAAGATCTTCTTTTTTTAAAAAGAAGTTCATTTTTCTGAAGACTAAACTTCTAAGATGTCTAATCCCCAAACGAATCTATAAGCTCAATAAAATCCCAATCAAAATAACCCCTCTGCCAATTTTTCAGCTAAAAATACAGAAAGGTACAGTTAAGAAAATGAATAGTCAAGCCCCAGGATGAGAGAAACGACCTGGAAAACAAGTATCTGATCAAAGACTGTGTAAGAACACCCAGAATGTGTAAGGAACACCCATTACTCCATAAGAAAATGATAAACAGCTCAGTTTTCTTAAAAATGTAAAATATCTGAGCAGATACTTCCCAAAACATGTATAAATGGCTAAGTACAGAAAACACCCACACTGCTCAACCTCATTAGATACGGGGGATATAAACGAACAACACCAAGCATTGGCGAGAATGTGGAGCAACTGGAATGTCCATCTACGATAATGGTATACCCTCACTGGAGACCCGTTTGGCAGTTTTTAATAAAGTTAAGCATGCACTTACCAGATGTTCCAGAACTTTCACTCATAGTTTACTTGCCCAGGAGAAATGGAAACACTGTTCCCAGTTTTATTTCTAATAGCCAAAACCTGGAAACCACCCAAATGTCCCATTCATCAACAGGTGAACAGAAAGATAGGCACCAATATATTACCATGGAGTATTATCAGAAATAAAAATGAACTTCAGATACACACAACATGGATATTCAAAAACACCCATAGCGAAAGCAGCTAGAAATGAGAGTACATATGCAGTTCTAGCAGGAATCTGAAGTGTAAGAAGCCATTTCTTGCGATGAAGACCAGACCAGAAGTTACAGAAGAGAAACCAGGAACTGCCCTGAAGAGGCATGAGGGTGCTTCCCAAGTGCTGGCTCTTTCTCATCTTTCTTGCACTCATCACTAGCAGGACATAACATTCGAAAAAATTGAGCTGTTTATTCAACGGCTCTTATTGTATGTAAGTAAATCCTACTCAAGTTCTTAACAGAAAAGCAGGCTGGCAATCACCCTTCTAGGGGAACAGTGCTGGAGGGAGCCCCAGGACTTCTGGGGTGATGTTACTATTCTCTGACTCTGGGTATAGTTATAAGAGGGGACTCCTTTGGGAAAAGTTCAGTAAGCTCTATATTTATGTGCCCTTTTCTCTATCTACTCTTTAATAATGTAAAATAAAAAATAGGAGAAAAATGAGACTGTGAACACTTCTCCCAGCTAACCTGGACAGGTTTTCAGGTGCTGCATGTAACTTTTGCCTCATTAGGCAGCTTTTATGAAGGTAGTATAATGAAGCTGAGTAATTTGAAAACTCTTAGTTTCAAAGGAACTTTTCTCTGGGTCTTTAGATTTGAAATTTCCCAATTTGTTTTGTAATGGAAGTCACCTCATGGTCCTGATAGCCCTCCAGACCACTAAGCCATTACACTATGGGATGTAAACTGCCTCTGCTCAAGTCTGGTAGCTGCGCTTAACCTGTGACTTCCAGCCCATGCGCTGATGAAATGTCTGTCTTTCCACTTGCTCTCAAAACCAAAATTTTCTTCGGTTTATAGGAAGGTGTGAAATTTACCTGCAATTTTTTGAGATGGAGTCTTGCTCTGTTGCCAGGCTGGAGTGCAGTGGCGCAATCTTAGCTCACTACAACCTCCACCTCCCAGATTCAAGCAATTCTCCTGCCTCAGCCTCCTGGAGTAGCTGGGACTACAGGCACGTGCCACTATACCCAGCTAATTTTTTGTATTTTTAGTAGAGATGGGGTTTCACCATGTTGGCCAGGATGGTCTTGTGACCCGAACCCCTCGGCCTCCCAAAGTGCTGGGATTACAGGCATAAGCCACCACACTCAGCCCACTTACCCACAATTATAGGTGCTCCTGAAAAGCTAGACCATGAGGCAACGTGTATTATTGCAGGTAAATTCTTACTCTCAAACAGTGGTTCTCAACGTGGAGGGATTCTGTCCTTCCTTCCCCTGGGGACCTTTGGCAATGTCTGCAGACAGTTTGGGTGTCACAGCTTGGTGCGAGTGCTACTGGTGGAGGCAGCAGATACTCCTAAACCTTTGAGAGTGCACTGGACAGGTCTGACATCAAAGTCCCTTACAAGGTATGTAGAGCACTTTACCATTCACACTGGACTTAGATAACCCTCACAATCACCACTTCAAACACGAGGAAATGGAATTGTAAGAGACCCAAGAGTGCTAAAAATTAGAAAAAACTCATAAGGATAACATTCCCTTGACATTTACTTTTGTACACAAGAGTATGTATTTACCTGGAAAAAATTCTCTCAAATCCCTCCCTTTGGAGCCTCTGAGTCCCTAGTGCTAGAGATCCCAATTCTATTTGCTCTCTGCTCTGTGGCTCACAGAGATTCTAGCAAGACTAGGGAGAGCCTGGGAGATGCTAACAATTCCCTTGACAGGTGAATTGCATGTTGACTCTAAGTGAGTGCAATACTGAGACCTTGCAAAGGGAGTTCTTTCATTGAAGAGCACTGCTACTTCCATCCTGAGCTCTGCATTTAATAGGTGACAATGGAATGAAAAGGTTAACTTACCCCAGGCTACCCTTCTGTGGTAACATCCTTGACTTATTTAGAAGATTAAAAAAAAAAAAAGAAACTAATAGTGAGAGGCTTCCTGATAATTATTTCGGGAGCTCCCCTGTATGTTATCTTATCTGACAAGCCACCTGAAAAAAAGCCATCTGAAGAAAGCCGACCAAAAGAAAGGCTATTACAACAAGAACTTTACTGGTAACACCTTTTTAATAGGTCAAAGTAACTGTACAGTTCATTATATTCTTCCTGAGAATAATTTATATCCCCCAACAAACTAAAGGGAGGGTATATTTTTTCAAAATTAACAGAATGGATGGTGTAACTGGACATCAAAAGAAAACAAATTCCTGTTTTGCTTCATTCTCTCCTGGGAAGACGGATACAAGGAAGGGTTAGTTAACTCCAGTGGCTGTAAAATAGTCAACATGGCTTTAATCTTTCTTTATAAATTATATAAAAATGGAAAAAGGGGATGGTTCCAGAACTTCTCCTCGTTGCAGTTTGGAGGTGCTCCGGTATAAAGCATTTCTGCTTCCAAGAGAAATAACATTGCTACAAAAAACTGGCACATTATTCTGTGAAAAAAGACAAGTGTTTTTAGTTGTTTTCTACAGCTAGCTCCCGACCAAATGCTTCACATATCCACACGAAAGTAAAAGGCAGGTAAGACAAAAAGGGCTGTAGTTTTTTTCTGAAATAACTCAAGTCTTCAAAATATAGCTTTTATATTCTTTCTTTGTAAAATGGGATTAGCATATTGCAACTGAAGGGTGTTCTAACAAACAAAAATTCCAGTCTGGATAATAATTCTATGGTAGACAAAAGAATTCTCAGCCTCTCGGGTTTCCTGGAATTCTTTACTTCATGCTCTCCTCTTCCACTATGCAGCTAAGGTAGTTTAGGAATTAAGATGTCACCCCTTGGCCATCCCCATTCAAACATATCTTAATGTGAACATAAACTGTTCTTCATGATGCTTAAAAGCTTACGTACAATTTTGATTCTTAGAAAATGCCACATTTTGGATCCTGGACTTTTCTGAGGATCATGATTGAAAATAAACAAAACAAAAAAATGAACCCAAATCAAAGTGTGGTTACACTTATATGAGAAAGATTTTCAACCAGATGGTCATTCAAAAAAGTTGGAGCTGTAAGTGCTGGCGACCGAGGACACAGGGTTAATTCCTCACTGCTGGTGGAAGGCTAGAGAACATCTTCAAAAGAGGGTAGAAAGACATGCTCCCAGGGGAGGCTCAGTGTGGTCTCGTCTGCCCAAGCATTTTCAGTCTTGCTTGGTCAATGACATCGAGTAAGTTTTTGGCATCCACAGCCAGGGCGTGAGCAGCAGTCAGCATTTGCTTTTTGTACTCTTGCTGGAGGCTGGTCATGACATACTGCTGGGCCAGTTTCATCTTGTTGATGAGCTCACCCAGGTCAGAGTTCAATAGTTTCTGTGCCATCTCAATCTGAAACACAAGAGATAGGTCAGGAGAACTGCTTCCCATGAATTTTTTTTTTCTTCTTTAGAGAGAGGTTCTCACTACGTTGTCTAAGCTTCCCTCAAACTCTTGGACTCAAAGCCATCTTTCTGCCTCAGCCTTTCCAGTAGCTGGGAACACAGGCACATGGCACAAGCGGTGTACCAGTGGACTTTTCAGGGAATTTTTACAAACCTTTCTTTTGGTGCCTCCATGAGAAGAAAACTTTATTTCCTGCAAATAAATCTTCCTTAGAAGCAACACAATGTAAAAATCAGTCATTAAATTTTTTTTAACTTATTTTAATAACTTCCCACACTACATTCATGCATTTTAAAAAAATGTTTTTTGTATCATTCAACTTGACATGCATTTTTTTCATTTAAATTTTTTACTTACTTTAGAAATTTGGCCATGACAGTGTGCCTGTGTGTGTCCACTCACGCAGGTTCAGTGTCTTGCTGCTTCCATTCAAAGCCTTCCCTGACAGCATGACTGACTTAGTCTCCATTTGCACTCACTGTTTAGACTTTACTAATCTCAGTGACTGGCAGGGCTTTTGTTTCATAATAGAACCACAGAATCTGACAGAACCTCAGAGATCATCTATTCCAAACACTCTCACATCAGAGAGTGGACAACTGAGATACATAAGATATGCTGAAGGTCAAAGAGCCAAGCCAGGACAAAAGTCTCCATCCTGACTTCTGGTCTTGTGCTTTCTACTATGCTAACTCTATCTCAAGACCTTCCCTGGCTATGCAAAAAATGCTTTAAGGATGGTGGCAGGGCGCAGTGGCTCACTCCTGTAAAATCCCAGCACTTTGGGAGGCTGAGCTGGGCAGATGGCTTGAGCTCAAAAGTTTAAGACCAGCCTGGGTAACATGGCAAAACCCCATCTCTACAAAAAAATACAAAAAATTAGCTGGGTATGGTGGTGTGTGCCTGTATTCCCAGCTACTCAGAAGGCTGAAGCGGGGAGGATGGCTTGAGCCTGGAAGATGGAGGATGCAGTGAGCCAAGATTGTGCCATTGCACTCTAGCCTGGGTGACAGAGCCAGAGCCTGTTATGTGCATGTGCACGCACACACACACCCACACACACTCACAGAGTCAGGGCAGCAAGGGTAGAAGCAGCTAATGCTGTCCTACAGGATTGGAATGCTTTGCATGGGAAAGTCTCATGACCCTTCCTATCTGTTTCTTCAACCAATGATGATGTATCCATTTGCTCTTTTATCACTTATGGAGGACCTATTATGTACAAGACACTTGGTGTGGACACAAGAAGGAAGACCTGGTTTTACTCATAGTGTAGAGTGGGAAAAGCATACCCAGAACCCTGTAATACACTGGAATAAATCACATAGTAAAAATGCACACAGGTAAGACAGCAATGCATTCTGTCTCAGAGGATCAGGAAGACTTCACAAAGAGAATTTGTCTGAATTTGGCCTAGACTGTAAAAGTAGGCTGTCTTCAACTGTGAAATGCATTATAAGCCACACAAATTCTGTTTATTTGGCAGAACCTGGCAATGGGGAGGCATAAGAAATCTTTAGGAAGGAGAATGACAAAATCTCGAGAGATATTCTAGAAAGATGGCTCTGGTGGCAGTGTGGAGGCTGAATGGAGGGGCAGAGGAAGAAACAAGAGGCAGATAAACCACCTAAGAGGACATCTTCAGAGAAGAAGTGATGGTGGATGTGCAGGTGAAGAGGACCAATCTGAGACCTGATGAGAGATGAAAGGTGTGTGGTCGTTTGTATGTGTGTGTAGGGGGTGGGGAACTGCTGGGAGCAGACATGCAAGTGCATGGTGGTGTCACTGACCATGGAAGCAAACCAGGAAAGCAGACTGTTCTGCCAATGGCATACAGTTGGAGATCAGAGCTCAGGGAGGGTTCTACTAAATTAACACAGATTTGGGAAGCATCATACTTGAATCTACGAGAATGAGAAGAATTGCCAAAGTGAAAAAGTATTTTTTTTTTTTTTGATACAGAGTATTGCTCTGTCACCAGGCGCCAGCCTGGAGTGCAGTGGTGCCATCTCGGCTCACTGCAACCTCTGCCTCCCGGGTTCAAGCAATTCTCCTGCCTCAGCCTCCCGAGTAGCTGGGACTACAGGCACGTGCCACCACGTCCAGCTAATTTTTGTATTTTTAGTAGAGATGGGATTTCACCATGTTGGCCAGGATGATCTCAAGCTCTTGACTTCATGATCCGCCTGCCTCAGCTTCCCAAAGTGCTGGGATTACAGGCGTGAGCCACAGTGCCTGGTGAAAAAGTATTTTTTAATACAACAGGTGGGTAGTACTTTGGGAGACAACCACACTCAAGGGTGGCAGGGAATAAGAGCCTGAGCAGAGGTCTTAGCAGGAGACGAGTGAGTGAGGAAGCTCTGGGCTAAAGCAGGAGGTCTCAAAGGGGAGTTAGGACTAAGGAGAAAGCAGGGGCTCTGGTAATTAGGAGGCTTCCGGAGGCCTTGAAGAGCAGATACAGCAGAGAGATTCCCAAAGAGCTGGAGCACTGGAATGCTCTGAGATGGAGCTGAGTGCAGCTGCCATATGAGGAGCTGGCCCAGCTGGGGATGGACTGCTCTTTCAAGAAGTGCGATGGGGACAGGAGGAGACATGAGAGCAGTAAAAGGCAGGAGCAGGATCAAAGATAGGCCCTTCTTTTAAAAAACAATTTAAGGCCAGGTGTGGCGGCTCATGCTTGTAACCCCAGTACTTTGGGAGGCCGAGGGACGAGGATGGCCTGAGGCAGGAATTTGAGACCAGCTTGAGCAACACTGTAAGACCCTTTAAATAAAAAAAAAAAAAAAAAAAAAAAAAAAAGAATTAAGTAGGTGTGGTGGTATATAACTGTAATTCCAGATACTTAGGAGGCTGAAGCAGGAGGATCACTTGAGCTCAGGAGTTGGAGGTTATAGTGACCTGTGATGGAGTCACTACATTCCAGCCTGAGTGACAGAGATGCTGTCTCAAAAAAAAATTAATAATTAAAAAACAATAATGTATACATGAGAGCAATCTGTGTATTCTAATTAAGGGAGATGGAGAGATTACTTGAGGCTTTATTAACTAGAGTAGGTGTTGACAAACAGTCCCGCTAAAATACCCACTTGTTAGGACACCATTTTCTTGCCTCTTGTATATGGAACTTCTCCACTTTGGGGCAAGATTGAGGCTTGTCATAGAAAGCAAACAGAGGTCCAGTAAAGCGAGAGAACCCCATTTGGCTGGGAATGTGAAGTTACGTTATGGCACCAGTCAGAGAGGCCTTTCCAAAAACGAGTTAAAGGGTTTATGCATGTGAATCGACGCCATTCACAAAGGAATCACCAACAGGAGTTGTATCCAACCATCCATCAGAAGTCAATGTCCAGTTCATCAAGTGGAACATCCCCTGGACATGGTGCATCTTTCTCGGTATGATGTTGAGAAGGATTCAACATTACTTAGGTCGTATTCCTGACTGGAGATGCAAAATCTCAGTCTCATCAGTAAGAAAAAAATTTTTATAGAATATCCCTCAACTGAACTTTAAGAATACTCTATAAAATAACTGAGCCTATATTTGCCAAAAAGGTCAATGTCATGAAAGACAAAAAAAGGCTGAGGAGCCATTTAGATGAAAGGAGGCTGAAGAAAGCAATATCGCGTGCATCGTGCGATCCTGGCCTGGCTGTTGCAGGTGAGGGAAAAGTGCTACAGAGACAACCAACCTGCAGAGTGGTACAGTGCACTGCATCATGTTGAAGGTCCAGAATGTGGTGACTGTGTGGTGGTTATGTAGGACAATGGCCTTGTTATGAGAAATGTAAGTGGAAATCCTAAAGGGGAAGAGGGCATGAGATATGCAGCCACTCTGAAGCTGCTCCGAAGCAGGAAGTGATGTGCGTACACACAGACAATGGAGCAGGAATGACAATGTGCTGACATGTTAAAAGGCTGTGAAACTCAGAAAGGAAATTTGGGAATTCTCTGTATTCATCTTTTAATTTTCTTGTAAGTCTGAAATGATTTCAAAATAAAAAGAACAAACAAGGGGTGTGTGCTGGGCTGAAGGACTGCCCACGCTGCCCTAGGAAGCAGTAAAGTAGGCAGCAGGAGTCGGTGGGGAGCGAGGCTGAAGCCTGCAGATCCTGGACTCTAGTCTAAAGTAGGGATGCACCCCTCCCATGTTTGTCAATCCCAACTGCAGAGTGTACACCCTAGGCTCAAAGACACTAACACAAATGCAGGTGCCTCTTTTCACTTATTAGTCATATAAATGAAGCAAAATTGCCAAAAGGTGGCAAAGATGATCATTGTTGCTGAGCTACAGTATTTGGTGTCAACTTTGATTCCTTAAAATTTTTTTTTGAGACAGGATTTTCCTCTGTCACCCAGGATGGAGTACGGTGGCTTGATCCTAACTCACCGCAGCCTGAAACTCTTGGGCTCAAGTGATCATCCTACTTCGGTCTCCTGAGTAGCTACTGCACACAGCTAATTTTTTTTTTAAGTTTTTGTGAAGTCAGAATCTCACTTTGTTGCCCAAGCTGGTCATGAACTGGCTTTAAGCCATCCTCTCAACTCAGCTGCCCAAAGTGTTGGGATTACAGGGGTGAGCCACCACACCTGGCCCTTAAGAAGCTTCTTAAAGACATTTATTAATTTGAAAGGAATTTTTAAAGACAATAATTTTATTTATTAATTTTTTTTGCAGAGACAGGGTCTACTATGTTGTCTTGAACTCCAGGCCTCAAGCCATCCTCCTGCCTTGGCCTCCCAAAGTGGTGGGATTATAGGTGTGAGCTACCATGCCTGGCCTAAAACAAGATTTTTTATATTACTGTTTCAAATGGAAAACCAGGATCACTCGAAAACTCAACTATTTTTAAGGAGAACTCCAAGAAGTGGACCATGCACGAAGGCCACCCCATTCATATAAGTGCTCCTCTACCTTTGAGGATCATGGCACCAGCAGCAGTTTCCCATTTGTCTTCCTCATCCACTGCTCAGAGCCACATGTATCTCAGGTGAGGACCTTGCACAGTGGCTCTGCAATGGGCTGGCGGCAGGAAGACCCAGGGTCTGGAATTTGAGTGGCAACTGCTCCATACCACCCCTATGCCCTAGAATGAACAGCCAGGTCCTGGCTGGGGCCAGTGTTACAGGGAAGGTCATCACCTGTAGAGCAGTCGAAAGCTCTGTCGGCCACAGACTGAGGAGCTGCCTGTAGCACCAAAGGCATCCCTGAATGTGTCCCCAACCAGTGATGTCACAGAGGGCTGCAAGGTAAAGATTGTGCCCTACCTCTCGGTGGGTGCTGGCTGGTAGGAGGGGAATGGTCTCATCCACAGTGGCCAATAACGTCCTCAGGGCCAAGCCGACTTCCTAACAGACAAGAATCACAACCAATATTAGAACACACACAAAAGATTTTTATGTCTTTCAGTTATATATTTTTAAATTTCCTTTCCACTAGTTTCAAGGGAAACTTCTGTATTTCTTTTTCTTATTGCTGAGCCCTATCTTGTAAGTTATGAGGCTCCTTTTTCTCCCAAAAGATTTAGATCTAACTATTCATTGCTCTAATACCCTAAGGAGCCGGCTGAAGAACAGAAGCTAACATAAGAAAGATCACATCGATGCTGAGGGTGGAAAGCAGGATTTTTTCTTCTCATCTACTCCTTCCAAGCAGATTCTACCACCCTTCCGGCTCCAACACGCCAACTCTGCCAACACAGGTTAGGATAAAGAGTAGCACCTTTCCCCAAGTGTGTTCACTGAGTGTGTTCTCACCCACGTACTTTCAAACACCTCATGAGGCTGGAAAGAGATGACATCACTGCCCCAGGTGCAAGGGGGCAGCCTTGCTGTGGACCGCATCTCTTACATACACTGAGCAGAAACATTTCTCCCTGCCACTTCTGAGTTGTAACAAAAAGGGTCTAAGTATGATTTAAAACAATATAATTTAAAATTCAAATTTTCATTACTGTCATTCTTATGAGGATCAAATATTTAATGACAAAGACATCAAACTACATGTAATATGAATAAAACCAGTAAGAAAATGATAGTTACTTATAATTGGATCAGCATACAAAAAGAATATCATTTGGCCAAAGTAATATGGTTAAAGAAGTAGTGTCTATAAAATCACCATATAAAATCTTAATATGTACGAAATTCTTAATGCTTTCATCTACTGTTGAGTTTTTTGTCTAAATTTGGCTGTAGGTTAATTCAAGTTCATCCTCGAGAACTTTGGTTAAAACTGTTATGTGATACAGTTAAAAAAACGAACCTGAATGGATCAACTGTGCTTTCCATGAAAAATTACAACTTTCAAGCAGCTTTTTCCACATTGATGGTTAATAAGAAGCTGTTGCAAAGACTGCTAATAGGTACGCTAAACAACAGTTGTAGGGGCTGGGCATGGCGGCTCATGCCTGTAACTCCAGAACTTTGGGAGGCTCAGGCAGGCGGATCACATGACGTCAGGAGTTCAAGACCAGCCTGGAGAACATGGTAAAACCCTGTCTCTACTAAAAATACAAAAATTAGCCAGGCATGGTGGTGCATGTCTGTAGTCCCAGCTACTTGGGAGGCTGAGGCAGGAAAATTGCTTGCACCTGGGAGGCAGAGGTTGCAGTGAACCAAGATCGTGCCACTGTGCTCCAGCCTGGGAGCCTGGGTGAGAGAATGAGACTATAGCTCAAAAAAAAAAAAAAAAAGAAAAAAAAAAAAACAGTTGTGGCCCGGCACGGTGGCTCACGCCTATAATCCCAGCTCTTTGGGAGGCCCAGGCAGGGGGATTGCCTGAGCTCAGGAGTTCGAGACCAGCCTGGGCAACACGGTGAAACCCCGTCTCTACTAAAACACAAAATAGTTGGGCGTGGCGGCATGCACCTGTAGTCCCAGCTACTTGGGAGGCTGAGGCAGGAGAATTGCAAGAACCCAGGAAGTGGAGGTTGCAGTGAGCCGAGATCACGCCTCTGCACTCCAGCCAGGGCAACAGGGTGATATACTCCATCTCAAAAAAAAAAAAAAAAAAAAAAGAAAAAGTTGTAGGCTTCTACAGCTCAATAATAAAATACAGTATGATTTAAAAACAGGCAAAAAACCCCTTGAGTAGACATTTACGCTCAAAAACCAAACAGATGGTCAACACCTGTGTGCAAATCAAAACCACACTTAGATAAACTTCACATCCATTAGGATGACAATTATTTTTTTTAAAAAGACACATCTAAAACCCCAAGCCCCAAAACAGCCCCCTAGAAAATAACAAGGTTTGGTGAGAATATGGAGAAACCGAAACTCTTACGCACTGTTGGTGGGAATGTAAGATGGTGCAGTTGCTATGAAAAACGAATGGGGGCTCCTCAAAAAATTAAAAATAGAATTAACAATGATCCAGCAATTCTGAGTATACACCCAAAGAAGTGAAAGCAGGGTCTCAAAGAGACATCTGTACACCCATGTTCATCACGGCATTCTTCATGATCACTGAAAGGTGGAAGCAACCCAAGTGTCCCGTGATGGTTGAGTAAATAAACAAAATGTGGGATAAACATACAGTGGAATATTTATTACTCAGCCTTAAAAAGGAAGAAAATTCTGACACACGCTACAACATGGATGAACTCTGAGCTACTATGCTGAGTGAAATAAGTCAGTCACAAAAGACAAATACAGTATGATTCCACTTATGAGAGGTACCTAGGGTAGTCAATTCATAGAGACAGAAAGTAGGAGGTTGCCAGAGGCTAGGGGAGGGGAAAAGAGGAGTGTTGTTTCAAGCGCACAGAGTTTCAGTTTTGCAAGGAAAGGGTTATGGAGGTGGATGGTGCCGATGGTGGCACGACAATGCGAATGTACCTGATGCCTCTGAAATGTGCGCTTAAAAGTAGTTAAGATGGCAGTTTATGTTATGTATATTTTACTACAATGAAAAAAAACTATGTTTGAGCAAATTTCAGAAACACTGGCTTAGAGCAAAGTTTGACCATACTCTGAACTACAGGACACCTCTGTGCACCCAAGATGCCAGTATGTACTCTTTAATAGAAGCCATTGTTGACTTTCCTTGGACCTAGTATCCTTTTTCTTTTTCTTTTTTTTTTTTTAGACATGGGGTTTCACCATGTTGGTCAGGCTGGTCTTGAATTCCTGACCTCAAGTGATCCACCCTCCTTGGCCTCCCAAAGTGCTGGGATTACAGGTGTGAGTTACCATACTCGGCCACTACTGTCCCTTTTCACAGAATACTTGTCACTGGTTCCTAGAATCCCCCTCCATTGAACACAATTTGGAAAACATCAGTTTACTGGCATATTTTTATTTCTTTTTACTCTTTTTAAAAGAAAATTCAATGAACACCTACATACCCAACCCTCAGCTTAAGAGAAAACGCAGGGCTGGGTGTGGTGGCTCATGTCTGTAATCCCAGCACTTTGGGAGGCCGAGGTGGGTAGATCACAAGGTCAGGAGTTCAAGATTAGCCTGGCCAACATGTTGAAACCCTGTCTCTACTAAAAATACAAAAATTAGCTGGGTGTGGTGGCAGGTGCTTGTAATCCCAGCTACTCAGGAGGCTGGGGCAGAGAACTGCTGGAACCCGGAGATGGAGGTTGCAGTGAGCCAAGATTGCGCCACTGCACTCTAGTCTGGGGGACACAGTGAGACTCCATCTAAAAAACAAGACAAAACAAAAACCAAAAAACAACACAGATAAATCCTCCCAAAGCCAGTATCCTTCTTCAACTGGCTCCTCCTTAGAGGTGCAGGATCTGAATTTGATAATGATCATTTGTCTACTTGTCTCTGCACTGTAACAATGTGTAACCACATCTCCCTAAGTCTTATACAGGATTATTTTGCATGTTTTTCAACTTTACATAAATGGCATCATACTGTAAAGCATGCTTTTGCAGCTTTCTCTTTACTGCAGACTTTATGTGTAAGTGATAATTATTATTATTTTTTATTTTTATTTTTTTTTACAACTCAGCTAGGAGTGATAATTATTAAAAGACTGTTCTGCTTCAAGTTACTCCCAGCCCAGTGTTTACTGACAGAAGAAAACAAGATAGGAACGGCAATTCACAGTAACTGTGGTTCTCACTAACACTGCCATGTATGGTGCCTTTGCACTTTCTAAAGACCTTCTAAAACATCAGCACTGCCTTTGGATTGGGGGGCACCTAGAGCCATCTATCAACTGGCACCATAGCTTCCAAGAAACAAGAACATTTTTGCCAGTACATAATGTGACTGTGTTTTACCTTCACCATAGGGACATATTCCTCTGGCGGGGCCGGCTGGATTTTGCTGGACATCTCGATGACAGCTTTCACCAGGCCTGTCACATTCTCATACACCTTATCATTTGACCGGTCCAGGTTGGCAGTAGGTGGGGGGCTGATTTCCTGGGGCTGAAGCTGACAACACAAAAACCAGTAATTTTTCTTCTCTCCAGCAGATGGCATGAGACCACCACAATCAAGCCAGAGAGGGTCTTAGAGATCAAAGCAGATCGCAGAAGGTCATTGATTTTCTTGTGTATACGGGATATAGTTCAGATTGAGAATGACAGTAAAGTAATTCCTCCAAGTGACAAATGAGGCAATTTTTTTTCTAACTCTGAGCTCAGTTAAAGGAAACGAAATGGAATCATACACATTATACTAAAAACTCTAGTTTCTTTCAGAGATGCGATTCAATGTCTCCACACCCCAAAATCACTTGCCAGAAGAGAATAATCCATCTGAGGATTTACTGAATTTTAGAGAAAATTACCTATTTGGCTAAACAGTCAAACATTCTACATGAAGACTATAAGGATTTCCACTTAGTTTGAATTCTGCAGTGAAAACTGTATGGCTCAGCTTAGCTGCCCTCAGCTACCTAATGGAAATACATTCTTTGTACAGTTATAAAAAGCTGACACAGAAATGCGCTCTAAGCGGACAAGAGATCTGTTTGCAGGTTGTGATTGAAATCAAAGCAGCCGTGGTATCACTAGGAGCCTCCCTGCCAGAGACCCCGGTTTCAGCCAGCTCTGTGCTGACTGCTGGAAAGCACCTGGGCCCATGCTTATAAAGCCTCAGCTCTCTCACCCAGGCAATGGTAATGAGGGAAGATGAGGCCACAGATGTTAATGCCCACCTAGGGCCTGGGCACAGAAGAGACATCAACAAACGTTAACTAAGATAACTTGAGTGCTGAAGGTGGAATAACATGAGGACCTTTGGAAACTCTTCAGTAGTATTTAAAAATTCCAGTTGTTTAGACTTATACCAGGCATAAAATGGTGTATATATATGCTTTGTTAAAAAAGACTAACTTATAGTATATAGTTCAATCAGGAACCCGCTGCCAGTGCTCAGTCTAAATATAAGTTCCCATTTCTGAACCCTTGGATGCTTTTGCCCAGGTAGTCTGGAACAAATTAATTCTCGGTTATCCCAAAGTCTGGGTATGAGATAGAAAAGCACAAGAACAATTCATTCACTGCAAACATGTGCATGCCTCATTCTCTTGCAAACATAAACACTGCTTTTGGCATCTGTCAGTCCATGACAGGTGACAAACCAGGCCGAAGTGCCCTCCCACTTGGGCTTCCTGCTTTCCAGTCCAAAATTATATGCAGAGAGCTGAGTGCGATAGAGAGAGCTGGACAGACACACACAGACACGATGTGCTTACCCTCCATGGCTATTGTCGAACGGAAGGTGAGGAAAAGTTAAAGGAATTTATCAGAGAAAGGGAAAAAAGAAAAACAATATTAATAAAGGCATCAGACAAATCCCCCATAAAAACACATGAGCAGAACAAAAAGGAGCTAGTTTCCAAGCCTGCCCACCAGCTCTCACTCACTGTTGCCAGGGTGGGGCTACTGTGCCACCTGCTCACTCCCCCAGCACACTGCATAGAGAGGTCTGCCATGCACCATGCTCCGTGACAAAACAAATGCAGGGAACATGCAAAGCCTGAGGAACAATCCAGCAGCAGTGCAAGATCAACAGAATTAGGGCTCTTCAAAAAGAAAGGAGGAGGAGGACATATGGTTTTAATTACTGAAAACTGCCCATCTGAATTCTCAGAGATTCAGGAGAAACTGCAGCAATCTCAATTCCTGAGCCTGGTCCCTCAATATCCTTGGGAATCTACTTCATCTAGCCATACTGCCATCATAAAGATTCCTGACATGGGGCTGCATTGAAAGATATTAGGCTCAGCCTGGCCAACATGGTGAAACTCCGTCTCTACTAAAAATACAAAAATTAGCCGGGCATGTTGGTGCATGCCTGTAAACCCAGCTATTCGGGAGGTTGAGGCAGGAGAGTTGTTTGAATCTGGGAGGTGGAGGTTGCAGTGAGCTGAGACTGTGCCACTGCACTCCAGCCTGGGAAACAGAGTGAGACTGTATCTCAGAAAAGAAAAAAAGAGAGAAAAAAAAAAGACACTGGGAGCTTATTTTAAAAACAAAAAACAAAAGTAGAACAAAACCCCTCTTTTGAGCTGATTCTTATGATTAGGTACTACTACTTTAAACTGAGCAGTTTTATTTAATGTGTTTTTTCTAAAGCTCAAGCCAGGGCTGTCTTACTATACATAACCACATCATTTCCAAGAGATGACTTCCTGTATTTTCTGCACCGAGAGTCACAGTGCAGTCTTCTGTTTAACTTCACAGGATGTGCCAGTTCAAACTGCATCAACACAAAAAGGCACAGGGCTTCTTGAGGAGGGTGACACAGTGTGAGTTTCTTCAAGAAACAGACAATTCTATAATTCTAGGGAGGCTGTAACTTGTTTAAAGTGTCTGTTCTTTTGTACTTTGCCCTTTGCCCAATTCTTGTGGTAGAAGGGCACTGTCATAATGCTTCTAGGGACCATTCACAGTGACATTCCAGAAGTAAAAGCTGTTTGGAAAGACATCCTATTGGTTCCCTATAATCTGGAGCTTGACAACTTATAAATTCCTTGGCAGGCAGCTCTGATAAACTCTCTATAGATGTAGTCAATTCCAACCATTTAGGTTGATACTTACAGACTCAGATAGTTAAGAACCAAAATGCAATGCTACCTAGGAAAAACTGAGACTGATTTCGGCTAAATGTTGTTTGGATGAATTATTTTAGTTATATAGAAAGGTAAGTATTTCACTATCAGTTGTTGTTGTTTTTAAAGACAGGGTTTCACCATGTTGGTCAGGCTGGTCTTGAACTCCCGACCTCAGGTAATCCGCCCACCTTGGCCTCCAAAGTGCTTGGATTATAGGTGTAAGCCACCACGCCCGGCCTGTTGTTGTTGTTTTTTAAGACAGAGTTTTGCTCTGTCGCCCAGGCTGGAGTGCAGTAGTGTGATCTCAGCTTACCACAACCACTGCCTCCTGGATTCAAGTGATTCTTGTGCCTCAGCCTCCTGAGCAGCTGAACTACAGGCTCATGCTACTATGCACAGCTAATTTTTATATTGTTGGTAGAGACAGAGTTTCGCCATGTTGGCCAGGCTGGTCTGGTTGGTACTCTTGGTCTCAAGCAATCCACCCGCCTTGACCTCTCAAAGTGCTGGAATCACAGGTGTGAGCCACTGTGCCTGGCTGCATTTCAGTATTAGAACAATACTATTCTTTTAGGATGGATTCAATGACCTCTACCAAGCAGACAATGAAGAAATAGGGGCACATATTTCACATTATTTAAAAATCTTTACTTAATATATTTTAAGTACACATATTTTCATCAAGATTTCAATTTGCTTTATCCCTTACATTAAGGGTATTCCTTTTTGTTGTTGTTGTTCTTTTTTTTTTTAAAGATGAGGTTTCACCATGATGGCCAGGCTGGTTTTGAACTCCTGACCTCAGGTGATCCACCCACCTCGGCCTCCCAAAGTGCTAGGATTACAGGCGTGAGCCACCACGCCCGGCCGAGGGTATTCCTAGTACTATGTATTCATTATGTTATTCCAGCTGTGAAACATAAGCGCATGTCAGAATTCTAAAGTGGTACCTGATCTACCTTGAAAGTTGGTTTTTCGTTATAATACAAGCCATTTTGAAAATCTGCTCTTTTGGCTTACGAAAATGAGAAACAACTCATTAATCTCATTCTGTCCCCTTTTCTTTTTTTAAAGAGATGGGGTCTCATTATGTTGCCAGGTCAGATTCAAACTGCTGGGCTGAAGTGATGCTCCTTCCTTAGCCTCCCAAATAGCTGGGACTATAGGGGTGTGCCACCATGCCTGGCTCCTTTTTAGAAATTTATTGAAATAAGTCAATATTGGGAAGGGTGTGTCCTTCCTCAATTTTCCCTGGAGAAGATCAAGTGTGTCCTTAATAGAATTGCCAGGAGGCATCCTGGGGATTGAGGGTCTGGTGAGCTGGGGAAGCTCCAGATTCCCAGGCGCTTACAAGCCACTGGCATGAACTCTGGGGACCAGTTGGTACTTTCACTATGGCCACAGAGAGCAGGCTAGTTTGTGCCAGTGGCTGTCCATTCACCCTCTGGTCACCTTCTCAATGGACACTGGCAAACCTGTGCCCTCTAAGCTGCAGGCTATCACTCTAGGCCTGGAGATGACATTTTCTCTTACCCTGGACTAACTCTGATGACTCTGAGAAGACAACAATGTATCTACATCTAACTAAGCTTCAGCTTTGGAGGTGAGAGCCTTTGAGTGAAGCCTTGAACACACCGCTTAACTCTGTGAGTCTTGGTCATCTGAGAAATGATACCACCACTGATCCTGTGAGGTTGACAGGAGAAATGACAATACATGAAAAAGGTCTGCCTCAGCATTTGGCAAAGGGAAGACGATCAATAAATGGTGGTTATTGGTAAGCAAAGTTTATCTTAACCTGCTATGATAGTATCAGATTTTAAGATGTCTTCCACTTTAAGATGCATCATTTTTTTTGTTTGTTTGTTTCCTCCAGATGGAGTCTTGCTGTCACCCAGGCTGGAGTGCAATGGCATGCTCTCAGCTCACTGCAACCTCTTCCTCCTCAGTTCAAGCAATTCTCCTGGCCTTAGCCTCCCGAATAGCTGGGATTACAGGTGTGCGCCACCACACCTGGCAAATTTTTTGTATTTTTAGCAGAGACGGAATTTTACCATGTTGGCTAGGCTGATCTCGAACTCATGATCTGCCCACCTCGGCCTCCCAAAGTGCTGGGATTACAGGCATGAGCCACCGCACCTGGCCCAAGATACATCATTTTTTAATGCACCACTAAGCGAGAAAAAAATACTGCTAATTAAACCAAAACATCATCCCAATTTTAGAGATATTAAAATTTAAAAAAAAGTATATCAGAATTAAGAAATAGGGTCTATTTTGAGAGGTAATTTGTTATCTTAAGTGAAAAGTAAAAAGATCTCATCTCCTTACAGGAGCCAGGCTAGAAGAGGAGAGCCTCCTTCTTCAGATCTCCCAGGGAGGAAGGCTGCCGTTCTAGACGCTCCGGCACCTGGTGGGGGCTGGTGGGGACCCAGGAGAGTCACAGACAACAACAGTTCCAGCTGCATACCCCTCGGGCAGGCAGTACCTGATTTCTGACTGCCAAATTTGGAAGCTTGTGGTTGTTTGTTCCCCAGTCAAACACTCCCCTTGGTCTGAGGATGGCTCTACTCAGCATACATTGCTTTTACAAATCCAATTCTAACTCTAAATGGAATATAATGAAGTTTTCCATGAAGCCACACTTATAAACTTGGAGCCTACAGAAAGGCCTCACTTACCCCAAGCATCGTGGTTTAATTAATTTTTAAAACCAGAAGCAATCTCAGCACTTTATTCTAAAGAAAACATTCTAATCAGAGGAAGATGTACATAGAAAATCAGAATCTGACTGAGTTCCTAAAATCTCTCACACTGAGAGAAAAATGGGCAAGAAAATGTTTGCATCAAGCTCTTCCCTGACTTTCAGAGGGGTTCAGAACCAGACCAATCGATTTCTGGGTCTTGCTGCAGTTCCACTCTGTACTGTTCTATTTTCTGCACCATCTCCACTCTACGACATGAACACAGTCAACTGAGAACTAGAGGACTCCACAAATCCTGCAAGCAGAATGTGCTGCACAGGCTCAGATGCCCACCTTGACACCCTCATTGTAGCTGTCCCCAGGGCTGCCGAGGCTGGCAAGACTTCCCAGGTGACCAGGGGCTCCAGGGCGAGGTGGTTTCTTTGGCGGAGCTGCAGGATCTGGTGAGAGAGAATGATTCCCATTAAGTCATGTGTGTTAAGAAAGAGAAAGAAGGTCAGGTGTAGTGGCTCATACCTGTAATCCTAGCACTTTGGGAGGCCAAGGTGGGCGGACTGCCTGAGCTCAGGAGTTTGAGTCCAGCCTGGGCAACATGGTGCAACCCTATCTCTAATAAAACACCAAAAAAAAAAAAAAAAAAAAAAAAAAAGGCTGGGCATAGTGGCTCATTCCTGTAATTCCAGCACTGTGGGAGGCCAAAGTGGGTGGATCACCTGAGGTGAGGAGTTCGACACCAACCTGGCCAACATGGTGAGACCCCATCTCTACTAAAAATGTAAAAATTAGCTGGGCATGGTGGCGGGTGCCTGTAGTCTCAGCTATTTGGGAGGCTGAGGCAGAATTGCTTGAACCCGGGAGGTGGAGGGTGCAGTGAGCCGAGTTTGCACCACTGTACTTCAGCTGGGCAACAAGAGTGAAACTCCGTCTCAAAAAAAAAAAGAAAAAAAAGAAAAAAAGAAAATTAGCCAGGCGTGGTGGTGTGGGCCTACAGTCCCAGCTGCTTGGGAGGCTGAGGCAGGAGAATTGCTTGAATCCAAGAGGCAGAGGTTGCAGTGAGCCAAGATCGAGCCACTGTACTCCAGCCTCGGTGACAGAGCGAGACTCTGTCTAAAAAAAAAAAAAAAAAAAGAAAGAAAGAAACTACTCCTAAATAAATGCCTACTGGTGTTCTTACAGAAGACACCAATCTTGTATTCTACGTGAGTCCGAGTGTTGCTCTGTTGCCCGGACTGGAGTGCAGTGGCTCACTGCAACCATAAGGAGGTATTTCTGATGCATTATAGCAACAAATTCTTTTCCCCAGTACTCTAGTCATGAGCTGAATGTGGTAAACATCATACTTGCTGTGGTCTGTATAGGGAAAACTCAAATAATCATGGGGGTATTCCAAAGCTATGACACCACATACATTCAAAACCTGCTTTCATCATAATAAACTAACTTCTCTCTGCCCAATTCTTTTCTTCTTTACCTGGTTTACCCACAGGCTGATATATATGTTGGTTTCCAATCTGTAGGAAAAGAAAAGTTCAGTCAATGCACTGGTATTTACAGTGGGGCAATGATGTCTCTTTCCCACCCAGTCTATCCACCCCCTTGAACTTCTAGGCTAGATGCTGGGTATCAAAATGAACAAGACAGGATTCTGCATAAGGTCCCAGATGGGGTGGGGGATCAGGCAAATAAGCAAATTATGCCAGTAGGATGTGTGGAAAGGACTGTGAGAGAAGCAAGCATGGGACACTCTGGAACCACAAACATGGTGGTCATAACCCATTTAAAATGTTCTTAAACAGCTGAGGAGAAGGTAAATTAGTACAACTTCTATGGAAAATGAACTCAAAGAACTCAAAATAGAACTACTTATCAAAGAACTCAAAAGAGAACTGCCATTAAATCCAGCAATCCCATGACTGGGTATACACCCAAAGGAAAATAAATCATTGTATCAAAAAGATACCTGCACTTCTATGTTTATCATGGCACTATTCCCAATATCCAAGATATGGAATCAACCTACATGTCCCTCAATGAATGTCTGGATAAAGAAAATGTGATATATGTATACAATGGAATACTATTTAGCCATAAAAAACAATACAATCAGCCAGGCATGGTGGCTTAAGTCTGTAATCCCAGCACTTTGGGAGGCCGAGGTAGGTGGATAACTTGAGGTCAAGAGTTTGAGAGCAGCCTGGCCAACATGGTGCAACCCTGTCACTAACTAAAAATACAAAAATTAGCTAGTTGTGGTGGCATGTGCCTATAGTTCCAGCTACTTGGGAGGCTGAGGCAGGAGAAATCTCTTGAACCAAGGAGGTGGAGATTGCAGTGAGCTGCAAGTTGCGCCACTACACTCCAGCCTGGGCAACAGAGCAAGACTCTGTCTCCAAAAAAAAAAAATAATAATATAATCATGTCTTTTGCAGGAATTTTGAATGGATGCAGCAATGTGTAGGCTGTTTTCTTAAGTGAAATAACTTACAAACAGAAAGTCAAATCCTGCATGTTCTCTTAAGTGGGAGCTAAATAATGCATACGCATGTACCTAAGAGGATGGAATAGTCATTGGGGACCTGGAGAGTAGGGGGAGACAGCGTTTAGTAATTACTTAATGGGCACAATGTACACTATTTGGGTGATGGTTATACTAAAAGCCCAGACTTCCCACTAAGCAATATATCCATGTGAAAAAACCTGCACTTATGCCCCTTAAATTTATACAAATGAAAAAAATTTGAAATGTTCTTACATGGATGTTTCCAGTTTGCCTCTAACTAAAGGGTTTCAAATCCCAGGACTTCCCAGTGTCTGTAGCCTTTCCTGCCTGAACTCCCAACTATGCTTATCACAAAGAGATACAGCCAGAACAGTGATGGAAAGGGGCCTGATAGCACTGGGTGTGTAGATTCCCATGGGCCTACACTGCCATCATCCCCAAAGCACTATGTGTGTCAGGACCTGTTGCTATATCTCTACCAGTTCAGGCCAAGCCAGAGAAGCCAAACCACAGCCCAGAACTTCTGTCCCAGGAACAGGACAAAGTTTTCCTTAACACGAGTTCTCCTTCAAGTTGTCTTACCTGAAATTGCACTTAAAATAGTCTTTCTGAGGCTAACTACATGGAAAAAAATCTTTTTGGAACTATGTTCTACTTCTGAAAAGAAAGACTTTCCTTGCTTACTTTAAAATAATGAACTGGCTAATTTTATAGATGATCTATAAAGGCCACATTCTTTTAAAATAGCAGCCAATTAAATTTCACTCTTGAATTCTTTACAATCTAACTCAAACTAAGTTATAATTTAGGACTGTCTTTAAACAGCCATTCAGAAATAAAACTGTAGAACCGCTGTGTATTTGTGATTGGGAATGGTGTTTTTGCCAACTTAAAAGGATTAAAGTAGAGGAGATATACGCAAATTAAAAAATTATGTGTGATCATAAGACTTAAGATAGTTAAAAAGAAAACCACAGATCATAAAAAAAATAATGAACTGGCTAATAGATATAATTTAAGGCACTTTACTTTCTACTGAGAAGAGAACCACTTCTTTAAAACATAAGGGGTATAAAAATAGAAAACAATTAAAATTGTTCCTCCCTCACACAATCAAGTTGTTTTCAATGTCATTTAACACCTTTGATTTTAAAGACGTGCAAAACTCTCAGAGCTTGAAGGTATGAACAATGATACCATATCAACTTATTTTTGTGTAGCACTTTCTACTTTACATATCCTTTTCGTATCATTCATTTGCTCAATGAACAGTTATTGAATACCTGCTTTGTTCCAGGCCCTGTTCTAAGTGTAAAACAAAGACCCTGCCTGGGGAGCTAACAGCTAACAATGCAGTGGAGGGAGACAGATAACAAATAATGAAAATCTATTAGTATATTCTATGTTCTGTTTGGAGAAGCCGTGTCCCACAAAGAAAGGAGATGGCTGGGATAGAAGGAGAGGAGTTACAGATTTTTTGGTTTTGATTAATTGATTTAGTGATAGAGTCTCATTCTGTTGCCCAGGCTGGACTGCAGCGGCGCAATCTCGGCTCACTGCAACCTCTGCCTCCCAGGTTCAAGTGATTCTCCTGTCTCAGCCTCCAAAGTAGCTGGGATTATAAGAGTCCACCATGATGCCTGGCTAATTTTTGTATTTCTGGTAGAAATGGGGTTTCACCATGTTGGCCAGGCTGGCTTCAAACTCCTGGCCTTAAGTGATCCACCCAACTGGGCCTCCCAAAGTGCTGGGATTATAGGAGTGAGCCACCACACCCGGCCCTTATTTTTATTTTTTTGAGACAGGGTATTACTCTTCTCACCTAGGCTACAGTGCTGTGGTGTGATCTCAGTTCACTGCAGCCTTGACCTCCTAGGCTCAAGTGATCCTCCTGCCTCAGCCTCCTGAGTAGTTGGGAGCTGGAACCACAAATGCACACCACCACAACTGGCCGGTTTTTGTATTTTTCCTAGAGATGAGGTTTCATCATGTTACCCAAGCTGATCTCAAACTCTTGAGCTCAAGTGATCTGCCCACCTTGGCCTCCCCAAGTGCTGGGATTATAGACGTGAGATACTATCCCAGACCAAAGCTGCAGTTTCAAGTAGGAAGGTCAGGCCTTCTAAGAAAGTGATCTCTGAAAGGGAAGCCTTGTAGCAACTTGGGAGAAAAGCAGCTTGGAGAGGGAAGAGTCCCAGTAGGGCAAACTCATTGGGTGAGGAACAGCGAGGTGATCAGATAGCTAGAGAGGCCTGAGGGCAGGGAATGGTGAAAACAGGCCAATATTTTAACAACAGTGTCTACTGGCTGTACCATACTCACTGCTTCAGGCAATAAAACCCATGCCCCCCCCCCTTTTTTTTTTTTTTTTTTTGAGACAGAGTCTTACTCTGTTGCCCAGGCAGCAGTGCAGTGCAGTGATCTTGGCTCACTACAACCTCCGCCTCCCAGGTTCAAATGATTCTCCTGCTTCCACCTCCTGAGTAGCTGGGATTACAGGCGCATATGCCACCATGCCCAGCTCATTTCTGTATTTTTAGGAGAGACAAGATTTTACCATGTAAGCCAGGATGGTCTCAATCTCCCGATCTCATGATCCACCCGTCCTGGCCTGGCCTCCCAAAGTGCTGGGATTACAGGCATGAGTCACTGTGCCCGCCACTTTTTTTTTAATTTAAAAAATTTTTAAATTTCTGTGGTGTCTGTCCCTGGCCAGTGAGCTCACGGCAAGCTGAGGGCTCCCCATGCTCTCTCCTTTCTCTCTCTCTTTTTTTTTTCAGATGGAGTCTTGCTCTGTCATTCAAGCTGAAGTGCAGCGGTACGATCTCCGCTCAGTACAACCTCCACCTCCCAGGTTCAAGCGATTCTCCTGTCTCTGCCTCCTAGGTAGCTGGTATTATAGGTACATGCTACCACACCTGACTAATTTTTGGATTTTTAGTAGAGGCAGGGTTTCACTATGTGGGTCAGGCTGGTCTCGAACTCCTGACCTCAAGTGATCCGCCTGCCTTGGCCTCCCAAAGTGCTGGGATTACAGGCATGAGCCACCACACCCGGCCCCCATGCTCATTTTAAAAGGTTTAAACACAAAGAACTTTCTGGTTGATACTGTGGTAACAAAGTTTGATGAACCAGAAAATCCCATTCTCAGAACATCCCAGAGTAATCCAGCCAATGTGCGATCACGTACAACCTGCTCGGGAACTCAGGTACAGAAAAGGAGAGACCCTGCTTCAGAAGTCTGACAGGATGAGTATGTAGAGCTAGGCCTCGTGCATAGTTCTGTGAGGAACCAGCTGTTTACTTTGGAAAAGTCACAGAGCTGTGAGGAGCTCTGGTTTTTCCATTTGTAAATTGAAGCTAATAACGCTTACCTAATGAGACAACTAGGTTGTCATCACAAAATGAACATGCTATCAAGCTGTATATTAAAGTCTAAATAGGTTTTTGCTTTTTATGCACACTAATGGGATCAATTTTCTAGTAGCCAGTTATTAATGTCTATTAACTAGTTCACACCCATTTACCATCTACATTGCTTTCTAGTCAAAAGGTTCTCCCTGAAGCCATGGCACATTTTCAAAAGTGTTAAAGCTGGAGTGTTTCAAGAAATGGGGCCAAAACCAAATGATCATCTTAAGGCAAGCACAAATGAGAAAAAAATTAGAAATGGTTATAGTGTGTTAACTGTCCCCAGGAAGGGAGTGAGTGAAGTCTGCTGAGCCACGCTAGCTATATGTGCATAAATGGGGGCACTCAGACAAGTTTTCTTTGAGTCCTGGTCTACTCACTTGTGAAATGTGAATGACGACAGCACCCAATGTGTCAGGAGTGATGCACACAGCACCTTGCAGTACTAAGCAGGTCCTTAGCTAGCACTACTTACTATTACTATTGCCTCCACCTGGCACAAAGCAAACTGAGACCTTAGGTGGGCCCATTATGTGTCACCTGATTGTCTTACAAGTTCTTTTTTAAGACAGAGTTTCGCTCTTTTCACCCAGGCTGGAGTCTAGTGGCATGATCTTGGCTCACTGCAACCTCCACCTCCTGGGTCAAGCGATTATCCTGCCTGAGCCTCCCAAGTAGCTGCGATTACAGGTATGTGCTACCATGTCCAGCTAATTTTTTTGTACTTTTAGTTGAGACAGGGTTTCACCATGTTGGCCAGGCTGGTCTCGAACTCCTGACCTCACATGATCCACCCGCCTCAGCCTCCCAAAGTGCTGGGATTACAGGCGTCAGCCACTGGGCCTGACCACAAGTTCTTATTAATAAAGCATTTCTGCATAATCCTTCTATCCAAGTTTGATTAATTAACAAATTCACATTTTTTCTGAGTACCTTCTATGGGCCACACACTGAAACACAAAGAATTTTCCTCATCCAACAAATTTCCTATTAGCAATCTTCTAAATAGCTAGTATCTTGAATAGGACTTATTTCACACCAATTCTCACTTCTCCTTAACAATTTAGGACTAACTGCTTGTTATGCATTAGTCTCTTCAACATAAGGAAGGAGCTCTATGTATGGAAATGTTACATGGCTGATAACGCAACTTTCTTGCTCATGAACTAAAGAATGTTGGCCACTGCACCTGACTGGGTGCTACTTTATATAGAAAAAATGTTTGCAAGATTTTAAGCTAAGTGTTGACAGTTACCTTACTGCACGTGTGACTAGAAGTCAACACAGTAGTTTCAACCTTATTAGGGTAAAACTTTAACTCCGTAAGTCTGCTACCTGACGGTCACAGCAAGGGTTTAAGGAAATCTGCATTTAACTTAAACAGACATCTACTGGTGGAAATTTGGGGTTGGTCTGCTCAAATTAGTAAGATTAAGAAAATCTTAAATTTGGCTGGGCATGGTGGCTCATGCCTGTAATCTCAGCACTTTGGGAGGCCAAGGTGGGTGGATCACTGGAGGTTATGAGTTTGAGACCAGCCTGGCTAACATGGTGAAACCCCGTCTCTACTAAAAATACAAAAATTAGGTGGAGACCTGTAATCCTAGCTACTTGGGAGGCTGAGGCAGGAGAATCGCTTGAACCCGGGAGGCGGAGGTTGCAGTGAGCTGAGATCATACCACTGCACTCAGCCTGGGTGACAGAGCAAAACTCCATAAGAAAAGAAAGAAAAGAAAAAAGAAATCTCAAATACTCAAATTAATAACCTAACATCACACCCTGGAGAACTAGAAAAACAAGAGTCAACCAACCCCAAAGCTAACAGAAAACAAGAAATATTCAAAATCAGAGCTGAACTAAATGAAATTGAGACATGAAAAACCATCCAAACATAAATGAAACCAGAAACTGGTTATTTGAAAAGAAATTGGTTTTTTAATTAGTCTACTAGCCTCATTAGTCTACTAGTCTAATTAAAAAAAGAGAAAAGATCCAAATAAATACAATCAGAAACAACAAAGGGGACATTACCACCGACCCTAGAGAAAAATACAAATAACTATCAGAGAATATTATTAATATCTCTAGGCACATAAACCAGAAAATCTAGAAGATACGGATAAATTCCTGGACACATACACACTCCCAAGACTGAGCCAGGAAGAAACTGAATCCCTGAACAGACCAAAAATGAGCTCTGAAATTGAAATCAGTAATAAATAGCCTACCAACTACCAAAAGCCCAGGACCAGATGAATTCACAGTTGAATTCATCACAAAAGCCCAGGACCAATTCACAGTTGAATTCTACCAGATGTACAAAGATGGGCTGGTAGCACTCTTAGTAAAACTCTTCCAAAAAATTGAGGAGGAGGTCCTCTTCTCTAACTCATTCTATGAATCATTCTGAGTCCCAAACCTGACAGAAATACAACAAAAAAAGAAAACGTTAGGCCAATATCTCTGATGAACAGAGATACAAAATTCCTCAACAAAATACTGGCAAAAGAAATCCAGCAGCACCACAATAAAAAGGTAATCCACCACAAACAAGTAGGCTTTATCCCTGGGATGCAAGGTTGGTTCAACACACGTAAATCAATAAATGTGATTCACCACATAAACAGAACTAAAAACAAAAACCACAGGATCATCTCAACAGATGTAAAAAAAAGCTTCCAATAAAATTCAACCTCACTTCATGTTTAAAAGACAAAAAACTAGGTAATGAAGGAACATACCTCAAAATAGAAAAAGCCATCTATGACAAACCCATGGCCAACATCATACTGAATGAATGGGCAAAGGCTGAAAGCATTCCCCTAAAGAACTAAAATAAGACCAGGATGCCCACTCTCACCATATCTTTTCAACATTAGTACTGGAAGTCCTAGGCAGGTGAAAGAAATAAAAGGCATCCAAACAGGAAGAGAAGAAGTCAAAGTCCTGTGTTCATAGACAATATGATTTTATACACAGAAACCTCCACAGTTTTGGCCCAAAAGCTCCCAGATCTGATAAACCAGTGGTCTCCAATCATTTTGGCACAGGGACAGGTTTCGTGGAAGATCAGTTTTTCCACAGACTGGAGTGATGGGGTGGCGGATGGTTTTGGGATGAAACTGTTCCATCTCAGATCATCAGGCATTAGAGTCTCATAAGGGATGTGCAATCTAGAACCCTCACATTTGCAGTTCACACACCTATGAGAATCTAATGCTGCTGCTGATCTGACAGGAGGAGAAGCTCAGGCATTAATGCTGGCTAGCCTGCCACTCATATCCTGCTGTGTGGCTCGGTTCCTAACAGGTCATGGACTAGTACTGGTCTATGGCCCGGGCGATGGGGACCCCTGTGATAAGTAACTTTAGCAAAGTTTCAGGATACAAAATCAACGTACAAAATCAGAAGCATTTCTCTACACCAACAACATCCAAGCTGAGTGCCAAATCAAGAATGCAATCCCCTTTAAAACAGCCACACACAAAAAATACCCAGGAATACAGCTAACCAGGGAGGTGAAAGATCTCTAGAGGAGTTACAAAACACTGCTGAAAGAAATCAGAGATGACACAAACAAATGGAAAAACATTCCATGCTCATGGGCAGGAAGAACTGATACTGCTGTAATGGTCATCCCGCCCAAAGCGATTTACAGATTCAGTGTTGTGCCTATCCAACAACCAATGACATGCTTTACAGAATTAGATAAAGCTGCATACCTAAAACCATCTGATCTTTGACAATGTTCACAAAAACAAGCAATGGGGAAAAGAGTCCCTATTCAATAAATGGTGCTGGGACAACTGGCTAGCCATATGCAGAAGAATAAAACTGGATCTCTTCCTCACTGTATACCAAAATCAACTCAAGATGGATTAAAGACTTAAATGTAAAACCTAAAACTATAAAAATCCTTGAAGAAAACCTAGGATATACCATTCTAGACATAGGTCCTTCCAAAGATTTCATGATGAAGACACCAAAAGCAACTGCCACAAACAAAAAATTACAAATGGGACCTAATTAAACTACATAGTTTAATTAAACTAGTTTTTCTTTACAGCAAAAGTAACTATCAACAGAATAAACAGACAACCCACAGAATGGGATAAAGTATTTGCAAGCTATGCATCTGACAAAGGTCTAATATCCAGCATCTATAAGGAACTTAAAACAAATTAACAAACAAAACCAAACAACCTCATTAAAAAGTAGGCAAAGGACATGAACAGTATTCAAAAGAAGATATACATATGGCCAAAAAGCATATGAAAAAATACTCAACATCACTAATTATTAGACAAAAGCAAATCAAAAGCACAATGAAATACCATCTCACACCACTCAGAATATCTATTATTAAAAAGTCAAAAAAGTAACAGATGCAAGGTTGTAGAGAAAAGGGAACACTTAGACCCTGCTGGTGGGAATATAAATTACTTCAGTCACTGTGGAAGCAGTTTGGCGATGTCTCAGAACTTAAAACAGAAGTAGCATTTGGCCCAGCAATCCCATTACTGGGTACACACCCAAAGGAATATAAATCTTTCTACCATAAAGACACATGCATACTATGTTCATCACAGCACTGTTTCACAATAGCAAGGTCATGGAGTCAACCTAAATACCCATCAATGGTAGACTGGATAAAGAAAATGCGGTATGAATATACCGTGTAATACTAGTAGCCACAAAAAGAATGAGATCATTTCCTGTGCAGCAACATGGATGGAGCTAGAAGTGATTATCATTAAGTGAACTAACGCAGGAACAGAACAGCAACACCACATGTTCTCACTTAGAAGTGGGAGCTCAACACTGAGTACACATGGATACAACAAATGGAACAACAGACTCTGGGGCCTACTTGAAGATAGAGGGTGGGAGGAGGGTGAGGATCAAAACACTACCTATCAGGTACTATGCTTATTACCTGGGTGCCAAATGATCTGTATACCAAACCCTTGCAACATGCAATTTACCTATATAACAAATCTGTACATGCACCCCAAAACTAAAAGTTAAAAAAAAAGGCCTTTATCAGTAATAATATAGAACATTACTATTTCTTCTATATGATGACTATATACTTTTGTATCTGAATAAAAATTCTAGGCTGTACCATCATAGATTTTCATAATTTTAGTTAAAATGTTAACTTTATTTATAGAATATTCTGTTCCCTATTACGAATATTAGTAAACTTGGATATCTTAGGACAAACATTGATGGTTCACGCGCAGGCGAACTGGAAATCAAATCCTGGTGAAAACTCAGGCTTACCGGACCCTGAAGACTTCCATCCTCCCTGTCAATGCTGCCTCGAGAGAGTCTCACATCAGGTTTCTGAAGAAATAAAAACAATTTCATTTTGGATTTGAAAATTATTGACAGATTCTATATTAAATTCCTTCCTTTTTAACACAGTTGTCCTCTGAATAAGAAGAGTTGAAAGTTTCCCAGTTTCAAAAAAAGTCCAGTGATGATGAACGAAGGCTGGCTGCCTTGGGAAGAACCCCATTCCTCTCCACACACGCACACCTTACAGACTGGCACCTGAACCCTGTCCCACCCAGTGCTGGGGAACCTGCAGTCCACTTCTGTTCCAAGTAGCACAGCAGGCTTTCTTCTTCACTGAGAGACCCTCAACCCCACGATAAAAATATAAGGCATTACTTTCTGCTTCCTGACAGAATACGGCTTATACGGATTTGGCCGTCTTGCCAAAGCAGCAAATGAATTCAATTACGAGATTGTTTTTCCACACTACATCTAGAATATAGAAACCAAACAGAGAAATCTAGATTTTATGTAAATAATAGCACAGAAATTTCACCAAATATCAGAAAAAACAAAGTAGGATATATGTCTTTATGGTGAAGAAGCAGGGCAGCAAGGCTTTTCCTCATGAAAACAACCCCGTGCTCCTGCAGTATGGGTTCCGTGGAGCCTGCAGCCACAGTGGCTCCTGCCACCCCTTTCCCCAGGAACACTGGCCACATACTTCTGCCTGGAAAACTTCTTTCACTCTTCAAGGCTCAGCCACACACCCTTTCCTGGCAGCACATTTCCCTCTTCAAGCAGAGCTAGTCGCTTCTTAGCCTGTGCCTTACAGATATCTCTATGTTGGCACATACCATGCAGTAATTAGTTCCCTCATTAGAGATGGAGCATCTTGATGTCTGATTTGTCTTCGTATCTCCTATTTCCCACATCTGAGCCCGCCACTGAGAACAACATCTGCAATCACTTGTTGGGCAGGGGATGGAGAAATGAGCTTCACTTCTCCCTTCTTTACCAATTCCAGTGCTGTAGCCCAAACACTCTTCATTGTACCAGTTCCTACTAGTCTTTTTGCCTTCTGTCTTAACTAACTCTAATCAAAGCCTGGGGTCAGTTGTGGGTGCCAAGGTGTAGTGGGAAGTTGGTAAAGGACACAGCCACAATTAAGGTAAGAGTGATCCTCTGATGGCACAGAGGTGAACTTTCCAGGACAGGGGCCCTGCACTGTCCTATGTCTACTTCCTCCCTTCCCCCTTTCCTTCCCTCCCAGGCACAGTGCCTGGAGGTAGTGAATGCTGAGGTCTGAGAACAGGTCCTACCAGGAAGTGGGTGAAGGAGCTCCTGATGGCTAATCACTAAAAGGGGACTATGGCTGATTGTTGTTAACAGTCCTCAGGGTTTCCATGTGGGAAAAGGTGAAACTTGTGTGTTGTCCCTGAATTTAGGGCAGATTTTGGACCACTGATGGAAAAACATTCTAATAATCAGAGGCATCCTGAAAGAAAATAGATAGCCCTGACAGCAGGGAGTAAGCAAAGAGGGCAAAAGTCACCTGTTCATTCAACAGAATTACAAAATAGCTCATGTATATCAGCCCCATAACCCTAGTTACTGGCTGGAGCACACTCAACACATCAGTGTTGACTGAATTAACTTTCAAGCCACTACGTTAAAAAAAAAAGTTCCCTTTAATGTAAAAATATTCATTTAAGGCCGGGTGCGGTGGCTCACGCTTGTAATCCCAGCACTCTGGGAGGCTGAGGTGGGCGGATCACGTGGTCAGGAGATCAAGACCATCCTGGCTAACACGGTGAAACATTCTCTCTACTAAAAATACAAAAAGCTTGCTGGGTGTAGTGGCATGTGCCTGTAGGTCCAGCTACTCAGGAGGCAGAGGTTGCAGTGAGCTGAGATTGTGCCACTGCACTCCAGCCTGGGTGACAGAGCGAGATTCTGTCTCAAAAAAAAAAAATCATTTAAAAACAATAGCTAAATATAGGTGGAAAATGACCTAAATCCTCCAATGCAGTGCTGGGTGTGGTGGTGTGTGCCTGTAATTTTAGCTATTAGGGAGGCTGAGGTGGGAAGACCCCTCGAAGCCAGGATATCAAGACCAATCTGGGCAACATAGTGAGAACTCATATCTACAAAGAAAAAAATTTTAAAAATTAGCTGGGCATGACGGTGTGTGTCTGAGTCCCAGCTACTGGAGAAGCTGAGGTGGGAGAATGGCTTGAGCCCAGCAGTTTGAGGCTGTAGTGAGCCATCACTGTGCCAATGCACTCCAGCCTGGGTGAATGACCAAGATGCTGCTATGTTAGAACTCTGTCAATCAATAAACCAGAGAAGTTCAGAATAAATATTTCTGAACTCCAAAGAGCATAACTTAAAACATTGTACCAAGTAACGATAATTTAAAAAATGAATTCTTACTGTAGATGTGATTTATATATAACTAGTGCCCACACAGGGGAAGTCAAACCCAGAGGCACGCAGTTGGCGACTGGGATAGAAAGTATGCTGTGTTTTTTACCAGAGAGGACTAGCCCATTACATGTGGACAGCTGTGGCTGGGTGTGAAATACAGCTCAAGAGAAAACTCAGAGGGAGGTAGTCCCTGACTTCTAGGATAGAATCTTCTCTGACAGGTAAGATAGACATGAATAGACAGAACGGAAACCAGGCAAACACACGTAATACTTCAGCCATTGATTCCAACTGACAACTGAAGGGGATCTCACTGGGGCGTTCCTATTCCATGAAGTAGAACTCACAGATCCTATTCCATGGAATGCTGGGGTTCTACCACTGCCTGCATGAAGAGGCAGCTTTGTGGGTCCTAAACATCCCAGATATACTCAAGAAAAATATTCCAAAACACAATGAACTTTGAGAAAATGTAGTTGAGAGAACTTCAGATTGACAATTCACAGAACATAACTTAACATAAATATCAAGGTCAGGAAAGATTTTGGGAAGACCAAGGAACTGTTCAAGCTTAAAGGAAACTCAAGAGATGTGATAACTAAATACAACTCAAGATCCAGGATTTTTTTTCTAGAAACGACATTCTGTGGACAACTGGTAAAGCAAAGTCTGTTGATTAGCAAACAGTATCAGATTATTGTTAATTTCCTGACATTGATAACTCGGCTGTGGTTATGTAAGAGAACATCCTTACTTTTAGGACATTCACAATGAACTATTTAAAAGTAAAAAGCAGGGTATCTGGTCTTTACTTCCAAATGGTTCAAAAAAATGGTATGTACAAATATGCAAAGCAAATGAGGTCAAATGTTAACAAATGGGGACTCCAGGTGAAGGGAATGTGGGACTTCTTTGTACTATTCTTGCAACTCTTAAAAAGCCTGAAACTATCCTTTCCCCCTCTGCCCATTCACTTGAGGGACCAGCTGGGAACTAGGTCTGCTTAGGTGTCCTGTTGAAAGGCTCTAAACAGAGGGTAGGTGGAGGTGATCAGGTTTGACTCTACTGAAGCAGGAAGGACAAGAGTCTTTTATTATTTTTAAGAGACAGGGTCTTGATCTGCTGCTCAGGTCAGACTGCAGCGGCTATTCACAGGCACAATCATAGTGCATTACAGCCTCGAATTCCCAGCCTCAAGCAATCTTCCACCTCAGTTTCTGGAGTAGCTGGGACTACAGGTGCATGCCACCACGCCCAGTTAGAGCTACAGTCTAAGAAAACAAAAGACCCAGTGGGCCCAACTTATGACATAGTCATTTAATAGTTATATGATTTTGGTTATTTTAAAATATTGTATATATCCTTGGTAGTCAATAATCTAACAAAAGACACATGCACATACTGTAGAAAAATTAAGATACTACAAAAAAATAGATGAAAAAACTACAAATCACTCAACCTTACCCTTTGGGAGTAATTATCATTAGTTAATATTATGGCATAATGAAAATGTACAAGTAATTATCACTAGTTAATACTGTGGTGTAAATGTGTATTTACAAACATGGAACCACATCATATGATTCTGCAGCCTTCGTGTAATATTTATACAGAGGAAACTGACAAAACAATGCTTAAGGCTACACAATATTTCACTGCATGAATATCATCATAAAAGAGACAATGGTAGAGAAGGGTGTGGGCTGTGGCACCAGGTAGTCTGGGTTCAAATCAGGCTCCAGACCTTACAAGCTGTATGACCTGGGCCTCAATTGCTTCATCTCTAAAATGGAACAGTAACTGTAACCAATACATAGGATTGTTAGGAGGATGAAACAAGTTAATATTTGCAAAGTACTAGGTTGGTGCCATATAAAAGTTAAAATAAATAGTTCTTTTATTGTTGGACATTTGGGTCATTTTCAAAATCCTTTATAAATAGGTTGTAGATGAGTACCTTTATATACAAATCTTGGACTAAGTTCCTGATTATTTCCCTGGGACAGATTTCTTTTCTTTTTATTTTAGAGACGGGGCTCTCACTATCTTACCCAGGCTGGTCTTAAACTCCCATGCTCAAGTGACCTTGCTGTCTCCGCAACTATGCCTGGCCTGGAGCAGATTTCTAAGAAAGGAATTACTAAGTCAAAGGGTTGGAACCTTTAAAACCTTGCTAAAAGTTTCCAAATTGCTCAAGGCTGACCTGATTTTCATCTATGTTGGTAATATGTGATACTGACTGTATCTGTACCACTATATTATCATTTTAAAACTCTCAACTGGCCGGGTACGGTGGCTCATGCCTGTAATCCCCACACTTTGGGAGGCAGAGGCGGGCAGATCACCTGAGCTTGGGAGTTTGAGACCACCCTGACCAACATGGAGAAACCCCCGTCTCTACTAAAAGTACAAAAAATTAGCCGGGCATGGTGGTGCATGCCTGTAATCTCAGCTACTTGGGAGGCTGAGGCAGGAGAATTCCTTGAACCCAGGAGGTGGAGGCTGCAGTGAGCCGACATCATGCCATTGCACTCCAGCCTGGGCAACAAGAGCAAAACTCCGTCTCAAAACAAAACAAACCCTTAACCAATTCATAAAGAAAATACTGTATAATATATTGTTGTGATTTGCTTCTCCTTCCTTTCTCCAAATAGTTGAACATTTCTATTTCTTATCACGAGATGCTAAGTTCCATGAAGACGTATGAAGCTGTCTGCTTCAGTGCTGCATCTCTGTTATCTGGTAGAACAACGGACAAACAGGTGGAGGAAATGAATGCCCTGTGCACTTTTCTAGTGAACTGATGGTCCATGCCCCTTTGGACAAGGCATAACCTCTCTGGGCCTAGTTCCTCACCTCACATTTACATGAATTAATCTATTTTTATTTTATTATCTATTTTATTTTCATATAAATTTCATGATATGACTTTTTAATGCATAATTCTCTAATGTGGTATTTTCCTAAAGACATGATTTGAATTTTAAAATGAGAAAGGCTTAGCCATATAAAATCTACTTGTGTTCTGTGAATGAAATAAATGCTTGAGCTTTTCTTTTTTCACACAGCACACACAGACCTCCTGAATGAAAGATGAGTGCCAACTGGGAATTAAAGAGCAATGCAGCCAAATACAGCCAATCAGAAAGAACAGATTCTTGGCTGGGCACAGTGGCTCACGCCTGTCATCCCAGCACTTTGGGAGGCCGAGGTGGGGGGGATCACCTGAGGTCAGGAGTTTGAGACCAGTCTGGCCAACATGGTGAAATCTCTACTAAAAATACAAAAGTCAGCTGGGCATGGTGGTATGTGCTGGTAGTCCCAGCTACTAGAGAGGCTGAGGCAGGAGAATCACTTGAACCCAGGAGGCGGAGGTTGCAGTGAGCCGAGATTGCACCATTGCGCTTCAGCCTGGGCAACAGAGTAAGACCCTGTCTTAAAAAAAAAGAAAAAAAAAGAATAGATTCTCCTCTTGTTGCCCCTACTGAATGAAGTAAAATCCTCTTGTTGCCCCCCTTACACAATATTCTAGATCTAAGGACAGTATATCAAAGATAAAATTGGCTAGGTACAGTGGCTCGTGTTTGTAATCCAGTACTATGGGAGACCAAGGTGGGAGGATTGCTTGACCCCAAGAATTTGAGACCACAAAAGCAGCATAGCAGGACCTTGTCCCTACTAAAAAAAAATAAATAAATAAAAATAAAAATTAGCTGGGTGTAGTGGCCTGCCATAGTCCCAGCTACTCAGGAGGCTGAGGTTGGTAGATGGTTGCTGTGAGCTATGATTGTGTCACTGCATGCGAGCCTGGGTGACAGTGAGGCCCAGTCTCAACCACCACCACTACCACCACCGAAGATAAAATTATGCAACTTTTATTTAAAATCTTATATAAATGGATCACAGAAATAAAGAATGTTTGGGGCACTTTGACTATTTTCCCCACTAGTTTGCAGTTTCTTTTTTTAAAAATGTAATTATAACTAATGTACAATAAAGTGCACAAATCCTAAGTGTAAAGCTCAACATATTTTTATTTACGTGCACACCCACAGAGCACACCACTCAGATCAAGACACCTCAGCAGGCAACCCAGCATACCCTGCCCAGCTGATACCTGCCCCAGACTCCCCAAAGGGACCACTGCTCTGACTTCCAGCCCCATGGACTGCTCCTGCCTGTTTCTGAATTTCATATAAAGGGACTGTAGAATATGAACTCTTCTGTGTCTGACATCTTTTGCAAACATTATGTCAGTAAGATCCATTCTTCTGATTACATGTGGCGGGAATCTGTCCTTTTTTATTGTTGTGTAGTATTTCACTGAATGAATATTTATCCATTCTGATATTAACGGGCAAGTAGGTTATTTCCAGTTCTTTTATGTATGGGCACATGCTCATAATTCTCTTAAGAATTACCAGAAGAGGAACTCTTGGGTTGTAGGTAAAAGGAACATTCTCACTAGGAGCAGATAAGAGTATTGGTTACCTCACAGCCAGTGAAGACCTTGTTCTAGGTTCTGGGGACACATCAATAAACAGTTCAGCTCAGCTACAGTTTCTACTCTCATGTTGATATGGCTCTAGAAAACTTCAAATTTAAAGCTCATAAGCTCAGTCTTTTCTCCTTTCACTATACTGTACTGCTTTCAAATCTGGAAAAACAAGAGAGCTGTGACCTTGCTGCGTAGCTGGAGGAGGACAGCAGTCTGGCTTCAGACAGACAGCCTCTCGCCACAGCTCTCTAGTTCCCCGTCTCAGCATTTAGTTTTCATTCAGACTGACTGGATCTGCTACGTGAGGGAAAAATGCTCACATATTTCTTTCTCAAAACACAAAGGAGGCTTTATATAGATAGGGCTTTCTCATTTAAAGTTAAAATTCTGTTTTTAGCATAGTACCACATTAGGAAGTTATTGTGCACACAGTAATAAAAAGCAAGTTGCAAAGTTACTCTGTTTTTAAGCAATGCCCAATAGGAATTAAAGCCCTTTCAACCAACTGAGGTTCTAACCAAGGCTGCCAGCACTCTCTGGCACTTGTTTTGTAAGACAGCTTTCATAGGGTATATTTGTAGGCACAGAAGTGTCAGAAAGGACAGTATCTGACCCAGTAACAAGAGAAGGGAGAATGAGGCCAGGTGTGGTGGCTGACTCCTGTAATCCCAACATTTTGTGAAGCTGAGGTGGGAGAATGGCTTGAGCCCAGGAGCTTGAGACCAGCCTGGACAACACAGTGAGACCCTATCTCTATAAAAAAATAACCAAATGAGCCAGGCTTAGTGGCATATGCCTGTAGTCACAGTTACTCTGGAGGGAGGCTGAAGCAGGAGAATGGCTTGAGCCCAGGAGGTTGAGAAAGCAGTGAACTAGGATTGTGGCACTGTACTCCAGCCAGGGCCACAGCGTAAGACTTTGTCTAAATTAAAAAAAAAAAAAAAAAAAAAGTGGGGGAGCTTGGTATAGTACAGAGTATCTGCTGCTGCGGGACCATGAGACCTTGGGCAAGAGTATCTAAGCTGCCGCCATAAAATATATTCTGTGCAGGACTGTTCAGATTATGAAGAGATCCAGAGGAGAGATTCCTTACCCACTGTAGTACTCAAAAAGTAACAGAAATGACTAGCAGTAGTAACCGTAAGAAATGAAGTGATCTCTGAAAACACAAGGGATTCAATAGACATCTGTTTTGATCTAAAATTTGGGTAATACTACTGAGAAAGCACGTTCATTTTTCAAATGAGAACAGAACTCATCTAACAGGGTGCAGACCTGACCTTACTGAATTAAACAGCAGGACCAGAGCAGTAGGCCTGGGTAGGCCTGGGAATGAACCAGTTTATGAAGATGAAAACAGAAGATAAGCATCTTTAGATATTTTTACAGCAATTTGAAACCGTAATTTTTGGACTGTCAAAAAAGTTTGGCTTATATTTTTGTGTCTTTTTCTAGTCAATTATTTTTAAATTTTATAAGAATATTGGTCTGCAATGGTTTAAAAAGATACAAACTGGCCCTTCCATGCAGTTTGAGAAGCCCTGTACTGGAAAGCTCCTCGGCCTAAGAGGACAGACAGACTTCTGACATGCAGCTTCAACAATGAACTGATTAACCTAAAAGTAGGTGCCGAGGCCTGGCCTGGTAGCTGCAAGGACACAGACCAATAGCTCTGGGCCTAGCTCATGCCAGAGGGCAAGACACAGAAACAAGCTTGCAAACAGCAGACACCATGGAAACCCAACAGTAATCTTTACATATACACAGGACCACAACGAGATATAATTATCAGTGTCAGGGTGGTCCTCATGCTACACCTGCAACAGGTGTTATTTTCAGTGTGTGAAGCTTTCCATGTAGATGTATAAAAATCTGAATCTCCAGCCTAGACCACCTCCTCTGGGCTCTATGCCCTATATCCAGCTGCCTCCTCTGTATTCCCATTTGCATATCCGAAACATCCAAACCTAGCATGATCATGTTTCCCTGACATAAACTCCTCATTCTGAATTTTGTTTCATTTAGTGGCACAATGTTACTTTTGGTGACACCAATGCTATGATTCCTGTCCTGGATTCTTCCTTCCTCTTGACCTCCTATACCAATTCACCAAATCTTGTCTGTTTTAAGTTTGTCTTCTCTGCTCCCCCCGACTTTGCCTCTTCTAGCTCAGACTCTGCTGTCATGTATTTGAATGACCACTCAACTTCCTAACAGATCTCTGCATTTCCTATCTTGCCCTCTGAGCCATCAGTCAGCAAGTCAAGGCCAAGGTGATCTTTTTTTATTTTTTTTGGGGTCTCACTGTTGCCCAGGCTGGAGTGCAGTGGCACAATCTCAGCTCACTGCAACCGCTGCCTCTTGGGTTCAAGCAGTTCTCCTGCTGCAGTCTCCTGAGTAGCTGGGATTACAGGTGTGAGCCACTGCACTTGGCCTAAGGTGATGTTTCTAAGATGCCATCTGCTTCAAATCTTGAAAAGCATTGCCAGGCCTAAGATCATTGAGTGACTTTGGCACCAGATGTCTCAAAATCAACTGGGGTGCTTGTTATCACTCTAGGTCCTTGGCCTCTCCAGAGCTACTGCAGTTCTCCAGTCCTGGGGAACCGAGTTTTAAAAGGTCTCCTGTGACTTTTATGTACATTAAATTTTATTCATTTATAAAATAATTATAATATCTACTTCCCCCGGGTTTGTGCATTACTTGTTTTTATTTTTCATTCAACAAACATTTAGATGCTTAACAGTGTATGGTGGTATATTCACTGGCTCAACAAATATTGGTTGAGCCTTATTACTGTTGAATGAAGGGTACTATGGGAGCTGGGGGAGAGTGCTGAATAGATATAGTTCCCGTCTTTGTGATGCTTACACTTTAGTGGAGGAGACAGGAAAACAAGCGAGACATTGTCATACAGAGAGAAACATTAGGAGAAAAATGAAGCAGGAGAAAGACAATTAAGTCATAGCTGCTGCCCTTAAGGAACTTTTATTAGAGAAAGTGGGTAAGAGTGAGCATGTGCAAGAGTATAAGAGCTTGGGAGAGAGAATGCAGGAGTACATACCATAATAAAGCAAGTTCACTCAAGCTTCACGCTTGGCACTCAGTAAGGTTCTCCGGCACCTTGTGGGTAGAGGCCAGGGATGTTGCTAAGAACCTCTACTATTCACAGGACGGTTTTCTACAACAAAGAATTACCCAGCCCCAAACATAAACAATGCCGAGGGTGAGAAACCCAGGTGTAGGGTATGTATCCTCCTTGAGGTGACTCGAAAATAATCTTTAAAGATGAAAAGGTATTCCTCAGGCAGATTCCAGCGAATTGGGGAGGAAAAGGTTGAGCATTCCAGTCAGACATAGCAGCATTAGAAAAAGCATGAGTTAAACAGTCATTTACAAAAAGAAAAAAATGAACTCAAAAAAAAAAATTCATTCAATCAATCAACACTGAGAGCTTTCCGTATGTGAGGCACTGCCAACTGAATGGCGAATAGGAAAGACATGGTCCATGGTTCCTGCATGCATGGGGTGCTCAGTCTAGCAAAAGCAAAAGAAAAAAATACAATACCATCTTATGAGCATTAAGAAAGGTACTTATTCCAGCCTGGCCAACATGGTGAAGCCCCATCTCTACCAAAAATACAAAAATTAACTGGGCGTGGTGGTGTGTGACTGTAGTCCCAGCTACTGGGAAGGCTAAGGTAGGAGGATAGATTGAGCCCAGGAGGTCAAGGCTGCAGTGAGCCATGATCATCCCACTGCAGTCTATCCTGAGTGACAGCAGGAGATCCTATTTCAAAAAAAGAAAGGTACTTGTGTGGGAAATTGCCTAGATGCCACCATGGCCTCTAAGTTTAGCACTAGGCAGGCTATCCCAGAGGTTACCCAACAGCCAGGTTTAGGACCAAATGAAGATGCTACAATTACATGGTTATTAAGTAAAAAATATATATATATTGTGAGAAGTATTTTCCATTTCCCCATAAACATGCTCTGCTTTGGTCACATTTAGGTACAGGAAGTTCTTAGAATACAGTCTTTTGAGAGGGAGTCTTGCTTTGTCGCCCAGGCTGGAGTGCAGTGGGATGATCTCGGCTTACTGTAACCTCTGCCTCCCGGGTTCAAGCGATTCTCCTGCCTCAGCCTCCCAAGTAGCCAGGATTAGAGGCATGCTAGTTTTGTATTTTTACTACAGATGGGGTTTCACCATGTTGGCCAGGCTGGTCTGGAACTCCTGACCTCAGATGATCCATCCGCCTCAGCCTCCCCAAGTGCTGGGATCACAGGTGTGAGCCACCTGTCCGGTCACAACAGTATTCTTTTGTCTATCATTCATATATATTTCTGTTCCTTTGTATGTATGTCTTGTAATTTTTTTATTGGCGATTAGACATTTTAGATAACAAACTGTAGGAATTCTGGGTACTTGATCCTCCTCCCTTTAGGGCTTATTATTTGCTTGCTTGCTTATTTATTTACTTATTTATTTATTTTTGCCACAGGGTCTTGCTATGTTGCCCAGGCTAGTCTCAAACCCCTAGGCTCAAGCGATCCCCTTGCCTCAACCTTCTGAGTAGCTGAGATTACAGTCACTGTGTCTGGATGGAATATAGCCTTTTGAACCCATGACATTACCCAAATTCCAATTTCTCTTTTCAGCCTTGGCTCAAATGCTATCTATACTCTGCTGCCTCCCCCAAGTACCCCCAGTGATACACAGGGTCCTCCTCTCTACCCGACATTCTACTTTGTCAGAGCAACATCACAGCAGTGACATTCCACAACATTTGGTAGCAAATCCTTTGTCCAAATGCAGTCATATGCAGGACCGAAATACAAGAACTCTAATTTGGAGAATTTATAACATCTACTTTTCAAAATACAAATCAATGCTATCTGGTAAAAGAGGATATCTGGACAAAAAAAAAAAAAAGATTTAAAATTTATGGCTAGAGAACAGTAGATATGTTCTTAGAATAGATATAATATCTAAATTAATTCACTCAGATTAGTGGCAGTAAATCATAACAATTTTTTTTCCCCCAGAAAGAGTCTTACTGTCACCCAGGCTGGAGTGCAGTGGTGCAATCTCACCTCAATGCAACCACTGCTTCCTGGGTTCAAGCAATTCTCAAGTCTCAATCTCCTGAGTAGCTGCCCAGCTAATTTTTTTTTTTTTTTAGGTGCATGCCCAGCTAATTTTTGTTTTTGTTTTTTTTGGAGACAGAGTTTTGCTCTGTTGCCTAGGCTGGAGTGCAGTGTGCCATCTTGGCTCACTGCAACCTCTGCCTCCTGGGTTCAAATAATTCTTCTGCCTCAGCCTTTTTAGTAGCCGGGATTACAGGCATGCACTACCACACCTGGCTAATTTTTGTATTTTTAGTAGAGACGAGATTTTGCCATGTTGGCCAGGCTGGTCTCAAACTTCTGAACTCAATAGATCAGCCGGCCTCCGCCTCCTGAAGTGCTGGGATTACAGGCATAAGCCACTGTACCTGGCCTAATTTTTGTATTTTTTTTTTTTTTTTTTTTTAAGGTAGAGACAGGGTTTCACCATGTTGGCTAGGCTGGTCTCAAACTCCTGGCCTCAAATGATCCACCCACCTTGGCCTCCCAAAGTGCTGAGATGAACTGCAGGCATGATCAACTGTGCCAGGTCAAATATTACCTTTTTTTTTTTTTTTTTTTTTTTTTGCCATTTGTCTCACAATCTCAATATTTGCTCTAATTTAGAAGAAAAGTTCTACCCTATGCTTGCAAAATTCTAAATTAGTTAAATTTAACACAAAGTTAGTGTGAGTGAATGTTTAATGATGCAAAGCATGAGAGACCAGGCAAAGTTACTGGCTCAAAATTATGATCCTGGCTTCTTTTAGCCATAATTTGAGTGAGGCAACTAAAGGAAAACTGAAAGAGCTATTCAGGGTTCAAGGAGAGTGGAGAATGGCTTCTCACAGTCCTTAGTTCTGAGGCTGAGGGAATAGAAGTGCTGACAGCAGGGGCCATGAGTCTAAAAGGACCTTTGTGTCAAGTAACATACAGAGATTGCTCTGTCCCATCACTTCCTCTCTGTCCCCAAGGGACTTCTGAAGGGGTTTTCAATAAGGTTGCCTGAAGAAAGATATTTCCCAGGCGTATCACATCCAGGAGGAGGTTCACATCAGTCATAAATGCCAGGAAGGCAAATCTTAGCTGTTGTGTTACACAGCCTGCAGTAGCAAGATGCAATAGTTTTTGTATGTAAGCTGACACTGAAACAGGAGCCGTTTCTGGGTAAACAATGAGGTAACGCAAAAACCAAAAAAATGCTCACATTTCTGAGCCCATAATGACCACTAAAATTTTAGAGAAATTTATCCCTAAAAGATAATTTAAAAAGCAAATAACCCATTATTGCAAGTTTTTTTTTTTTCTTAAAGAGACAGAGAGTCTTGTTCTGTGGCCCAGGGTCTCTCTGGGTCTCTGTTTCCTGATCTGTTAAAATAAAGATAATAAAGGGACTGGTCCATACTCCTCGATCCTCATTTCCAAAATCTAAAAAGTGCTGAAAATGGTAAATGTGTTTTTGTTTATTTTGTGAGACAGAGTCTCTCTCTGTTGTCGCCTAGGCTGTAGTGCAGTAGTACAATCTCGGCTCACTGCAATCTCTGCCTTCTGTGTTTAAGAAATTCTCTGCCTCAGCCTCCCAAGTACATGAGATAACAGACATGTGCCACCACACTCGACTAAGTTTTGTATTTTTAGTAGAGATGAGGTTTCACCATCTTGACCAGGCTGGTCTTGAACTCCTGATCTCGTGAGCCACCCGCCTCGGCCTCCCAGAGTGCTGAGATTAAAGAAGTGTGCTTTTTCACGTTTGAAAAAAACTAATATGGTAGTAAAACCGGAACAGATGAGGCATTTTATAATCTTTATTTAACTGTTAATGTGATTATTTCCATTTTGCTATAGAAACCCTAGGGATTTTAACTCTGGGATGCTATTAGAGTCTTAAATAATATATAATGTTCAGCATATTACACTAACATTTTAGTATTTTAAAAATACTGAATTCTGAAACACACCTGGCCCTTAAGGGTTTTGGATGCAGGATTCTGGATCTGTCAGACTGCAGTGGTACAATCATAGCTTACCGTAATCTAGAACTCCTGGACTCAAACAGTCCTCTTGTCTTAGCCTCCCAAGTATCTGGGACTACATGTGTGAGCCACAATGCCTGGCTAATTTTTATTTTTTATAGAGACAGGGTATTGCTATGTTGCCCACAATGGTCTTGAACTCCTGGGCTCAGTGATCCTCCTGCCCTGGCCTCCCAAAGCGCTGGGATTACAGGCATGAGCCACCTCATCCAGCTATATTATTGCATTTTTTTTTTTTTTTTTGAGATGGTGTTTTGCTCTTGTTGCCCAGGCTGGAGTGCAGTGGCGCAATCTCAGCTCACTTCAACCACTGCCTCCTGGGTTCAAGCGATTCTCCTGCCTCAGTCTCCCAACTAGCTGAGATTACAAGCACATATCACCATCCCCAGCTACTTTTTGTGTTTTTAGTAGAGACAGGGTTTCACCATGTTGGCCAGGCTAGTCTTGAACTCCTGACCTCAGGTGATCTGCCTGCGTCAACCTCCCAAAGTGCTGGGATTACAGGTGTGAACCACTGCGGCCCGGCCTATTGGAAGTTTTAAGGAGTACCTGTAAAACTAACTCTCCTTCCTTGAAAGATACCATTTTGCAATAATTTGCAATATAGTAGACTCTAACAGGGTTTAAAAAGTTGAAGAAGCCTTTCTGAAACACAATTACCAGAAATCTTTCCTCTTTTTCCAGCCAGCGCTGATCTTCTTCCATTTCCTGTTGCTGTCGGATTAGCCGCTCTTCCATCAGGTGGGTTGGCAACATTTGCCCAATCCCTCGCAGGTCCAATGCTGTAGAGTCCTGGAAGAAGGGTGGAAAACAGCATGTCCAGTCTCCTAAGTCAGTTCCTATGCTCCTACACTGTTTCATGTGTCTTTCAAGAAAAGATAAGCAAAACAGCAAGTGTGGTGGAAATAGGATCTCTCACACTGTGCTTGTGGGGGTAACTTTTCTGGAGGGTGCAATTTAATGTGTGTCAAGCATCTTTAAAAAGTATACAATCCTTTAGCTCACAGATTCACTTGTAGGGGTCTATTTTAAAGAAATAACACAAGATATGTGCAAAGAATACATTGTTACTTATAGTAAAAAAGTAGAAACAATCCAGAAGTAACAGAAGGCTGAAATACGATACATATTATAGTGTATCAAATATTAAATAAAAGAACATGAATCAGCAGACAACTATAGATACTCTGGTTCAAATAAGTAATTTCTTTCCTTTTTAATGAGATGGGGGTCTTGCTATGTTGCCTAGGCTGGTCTCAAACTCCTGGGCTCAAGTTAGCCTCCTATCTCAAGACTCCTGAGTAGATGGAACCATGGGCATGTGTTATTGTACCCAGCTCAAATTTTTAAAATATAGGAGTAGTTCTTGGTTTTATCAGGAAAATTTAGTAAAAATTAACATGGTCCAAAGAACTGAATGCTCTGTCTTCCTTTTTCTTTACTGGCCTCATGTGTATGCTGATTATATTTAACTTAGGGATCTGTCTTTCAAATAAATGGACTAATGATTTTAGTATTTCTCCCTGGGTATTTCTTTTAGTTAATAAAAAGTTCATGAAACCAGAAACCATTTGAGTAGATGGGGTATCCTGATCTTTGAATTAAGTGATTAAAATTGGGCTGGGTGTCGTGGCTCATGCCTGTAATCCCAGCACTTTGGGAGGCTGAGGCAAGCAGATCACTCGAGGTCAGGAGTTCAAGATCAGCCTGGCCAAAATGGTAAAACCCCGTCACTACCTAAAAACACAAAAATTAGCTGGGTGTGGTGGCTCCTGACTGTAATCCCAGTTGCTCGGGAGGCTGAGGCAGGAGAATTGCTTGAACCTGGGAGGCGGAGGTTGCAGTGAGCCGAGATCGTGTCACTGCACTCCAGCCTGGGCAACAGAGTAAGACTCCGTCTCAAAAAAAAAAAATTCATTAAAATCAATAAATCTTAGGATTTAGAAATAAAAGGTGCCTTAAGCCATGCTTTATTACCTTTTTTTTGAGACAGGCTCTTGCTCTGTTCCCCAGGCTGGAGCACAATGGCAAGATCGTGGCAAGATCATGGCTCACTGCAGCCTCGACCTCCTAAGCTCAAAAGATCCTCTCACCCCAGCCTCCTGAGTAGCTAGGACTACAGGCATATACCACCACACATGGCTAATTTTCTATTTTTTGTAAAGACAGGTTCTCACTATGTTGCCCAGGCTGGTCTCAAACTCTTGGGCTCAAGCAATCATCCTAAAGTGCTGGGATTAGAGGTGTAAGTCACCATGCCCAGCTTTGCCATGTTTTATAAGTTAAAAAACCGAAGCCCAAGACACCCGATTTACCTCCACATTGGGCTGCCACATTGATATCTCCTGAGGTCTATGATTCCATGAATCTGTTTGGTCCAAAAGAGATGCCTGACCTGGATAGATGCTGCCAGCCATAGCCGTGATTCCATGTGAACCAGGATAGCCAGAGACCTGTGAATGAGTTAGGAGGCAAAGTAATGTTCAACTATAACATCTGCACAGTTCTACTTCACACACAAAGGAAACTAAAATTACAGAGAATACTGTGGTAGGCAGAATTACAGCCTCCCACAAAGATACCCACACTCTAAGTCCTTGAACATGTGAATGTGTTTCCTCACATGGCAGAGACTTTGCAGATGTGGCAAGGATCTTGGGATGGGAGGGTATCCGGGATATCTGAGTGAGTTCAATGTCATTACAAGGCTTAAGGAAATGGCCTCTCAGCTAAAGTCTCAAGAAAGGAGATTTGTTATGGCTGAATTAGAGAGCTAATGCAAATATATACTAGAAAATAAGAAATTGTTTCTTTGGAATTTCACACTTACCGAAATAATGAGGGCAGACCATTCCTGGATGCAAAAGCAACAGGAAGCCACAAAAATGGCTGTGCCATACTCTGCTGTAGAAATCCCCTTTCCTGCCCAACCAACCAGTATCCCACAACATGAACAACAATAACAACAACAAAACACACACACACACCAAAACCCCCCAAATGTTTGTTCTCTAATGAACTAGGAGCTGATGGTAGGATAAGTTGTACCTTTTAAGTCCTAAGTTCTAACAATGATGACTAAGGCAGACAGAAGACATTCAGTTGGACACAGAGAAAAATGTCAAGGCAGGGAGAAAATAAGAAGGGTTTCTTTACATGGTTCCCTCTCTCAATCAAGAGAAAGATAGAGAACAGAATCGGTACTGATTTCCACACCTCATTAGGCTGGTGTTACATGGTGGAGGTTGTCAGTTAATTTTTTGGTGAGATGAAGCACAGCCAAAACTGTATTTCCAAATATCAACACATCCTTCAACAAAGGTTTTGTGCATTTATTAGGTCTCTAGGCATTAATTTATATCAAAATTCCATATGGACAATATGAAATTAAAGAATTTTCAAGTAAGATATACAGTTAGTTCTTACAGTCTGAATGAAAATATCTTAATAATAAAAACTGCTACTAAATGCAAAATGCTATAACATGATTTTTGGTGAAAAGGGACATATTATTGCTAGAAAATATTTAGGAATTTTCACAAAAAGGAGCTGTAAAATGGTCTAAGGCAGTTTTTTACATAATACTAACCATGCAGAAGGATCACTTTAGGTTAAAAATGAAGTAACATCAGGAAATGTCTCATAGTTGGTCTCATTTACAAGACAGGAAAATCTGGGCTTGGGAAAGGTTAATCATACATGATGAGTTCAATGAAAAAAACATCTTTTACTTAATTCTCTATTTCATTTCTATACCTTTAAGTCCTAAGTTCTTAAAGTACTGTTCTAAGCACTTGAAGTAGAGACAAGTCCCCACTATCAGGGACTTCCACTGCACTGGTGACAACCAGCCAATAACAAACATATATTAGAGTTTCAAATCTTGACAGTGCCATAGACCAGGCCTGCTAGGACACAAAGAAAACTGTCTCTCTGCTAACAGTCTGTCTCATTAAGCAGGTGCTGTCATGTTTTCTCTAAACAATGCTGGTATTCAATTCTCACTCAAGGCCAGTTCACTTTCCATACCAGCCAGGCACAGGCTCAGAGGCTGTTCCCCTGGGGCCCATCTGCTTGTTTGCCAGAGCTCAGGGTCTCTCAGCAATCACAGAGATGGGTTTTCTTTCTTTAAGCCACTACATACCTCCCATTCCTCTGACCCTTGTGCTGGGCCAGGGTTCTCGCTTCTTCACTTACAGAATTGGTAGTCATCAAAACTGACACAGGGCCCTGTGAGCCCCTAACATGAGAAAAGAGAGTACCTTATTTGTCTTCATATTCTCAGTACATTAAATAGTAATAGGCAGAAAGTAGATGAACATTCAGTGCTACCTTGCTGAATGAACAGACAGGTGCCCTAGAAAACTCAAATAATTCACCCCTCTGCCAGGCAAGTGGCCATCTCAGAACAGTGTCTCCCAAAACGTAAGTCTGAGTCCTCTGACTCAGAACCCACTGAACTTGCTTGTTAACGATAAGCTATTCTTGGGCTCCACTTCAGAATTAATATATTAGAATCTGAGGCTAGTTAAAGAGAATAAAATTTGCTGTTCTAAACTACCGCTGACATATCATCTTTTCTAATAAGAAAGTGCTTACATTCTCCCTTGTTACTGACAGTTAAGTACCAATAGTTAAGACTTTCTGCCCATCTTGACTAAAGAGGTGTTAATTTAAACCATGCTCTCAACAACTCTGTGAAGCAGATAGGAAAGGCAAGTACCGACACCCTCATTAGGACCCTGATTCCTACAGACATTACAATGAGTAAAAAAAAGCTAAGCCCCAAAAAGCACATTGTATATGATCTATTTATATAAAATTCTAGAACAGGCAGAATCTCTGATACTAGAAGTGAGAAGAGCAGTTGCTCCTGGGGCAGGAGGTGCCTGACGGGGAGGGGTCACAAAGGAACAGCCAGAGTCACGAGATGCTCTGCGTCCTGAAGTGGGGATGGGATGCACTGGGGTATGCATCCGTCGGAACAAAGACCTGTGCATTGTAAGGTAAACTGCAATAAAAGTTAACTACCTTTTTCTCAAACACAAATGAATTGTTTACTCTGTGTCAGGTCCTTTTCTTTCAAGGATAATTTTTTTCTAATTTGTACAGGATATTTGTCTATAAATCTAACACTTTTCACATTTGTCTGTATAGTATTTCATCTGGTTTCTGTATGAATTTTATTCTTGCCTTCCAGAAAAACTGTCCAGTTCAGTACTACATCTGAAGAGTATGTGCCCACTGGCTTCATCTTGTTCTCTGCCATAGCAAGTGGATGAAAAAGTACCTATGAATGGCAGCAGGGCCTGGTCCTGCCCACTTGAAGACAGAGTAAAAAACAAATGCCTTCTGCATGGGGTGTCAAGACAATATTCACTCAGTGATTATGGTAACCACTTTCTCAGCTTTCTATCAGCCAAATCATACTCTAAGTATACAAATAAGAATATGCACAACGTACCTCTCTATCCCAAAAGTGCTAAATAATCAAATAACACATTTTTTCTGTGCAATGACTGGCATACCTGGTAATGATTGGTTTGCACCATGTGCTGTGGGCTGGGATAAAATCCTTCGCTGGACCTCGGACTAGGATAACCCGGTCTGCTGGGCTGTAAAATCAACAGAGCATCATATCAATGAACCTTTGATTTTGGTAAACCTGTGCTTTATAAATAGAAAAAGATATATTTCTAATAGCGCTTAGTTGAAAAGAATGATTAAAAGGTGCTAAGACATTTCAAATGGGGAAAGAACAGTTTTTTCAACAAATGATGCTGGGGCAACTGGATAGCTACATGAGAAAAACTGAAATTTGACCTCTTCCTCTCAACACACATAAAAATTAACTCAACACGGATTACAGATCTAAATGAAAAGTTAAAAACTCTAAGATTCTTAGAAGAAAACATAAGAGTAAATCTTGGGCAAGGCGTGGAAGCTCATGCCTGTAATCCCAGCACTTTAGAAGGCCGAGGCAGGAGGATCACTTGAGGCCAGGAGTTCAAAACCAACCAGGTCAATCTGTTGGGAATGTAAAATGGTGCAGTCACTATGGACGACAGTATGGCTATTCCTTAAAAATTAAACATAGAACTAGCATATGATCCAGCAATTCTACTTTCAGGTATATAGAACAGAGAAATAAAAATATATATCCACACAAAAACATGTACACCAGCTACTCAGGAGGCCAAAGTGGGAGGGTCACTTGAGCCCAGGAATTAGAGGTCAGCCTGGGAAACAGTGAGAATATGTCTTAAAAAAAAAAAAAAAAAGTAAACACAAACATGTACATGAATGTTCTTAACAGCATTATTCATAATAGCTAAAAAGGGGGAATAGTCCACGTCCATCAACTGATAAATGAATAAACAAAATGCTGTGAATCTATGAAAGGGATATAATCTGTACTTAAAGGGAATAAAGTACTGGCACATGCTACAACATGGATGAACTTTCGAAACATTCTAAGTGAAAAAAGCCAGTCACAAAGCACAACATATGATTTCATCAGTGAAATATCTAGAATAGGAAAGATATTATTCACATAGACAAGGACATAAGCAAGTACATAAGTGGTTGCCAGGGGTTAGAAGGAGAAGGAAATAGGGGAAGATTGCTAATGGGTACAGGGTTTCATTTTGGGGGTGATAAGTATGTGCTAGGCCGGGCACTATGGCTCACACCTGTAATCCTAGAACTTTGGGAGGCCGAGGTGGGTGGATCACTTGAGCCCTGGAGTTTGAGACCAGCCTGGACAGTGAGACACCGTCTCTACTAAAAACAAAAGTCCTAAAATTGACTGTGGTGATGGTTGCACAACCCTGAATATACTAAAAAACACTGAATTGTACAATTTATTTATTTGAGACAGTGACTTGCTCTGTTGCATAGGCTGGAGTGCAGTGTACAATCCTGGCTCACTGCAACCACTGCCTCCGAGATTTGAGCGATTCTTGTGCCTCAGCCTCTCAAGTAGCTGGGATTACAGGCATTCGCCACCTCACCAGAATAATTTTTGTATTTACAGTAGAGACAGGGTTTCGCCACGTTGGCCAGGCTGGTCTCAAACTCCTGGCCCTAAATGATCCGCCTGCCATGACCTTCTAAAGTGTTGGGATTATAGGCATGAGCCACTGCACCCAGCCGAACTGCACACTTTCAATGAATAAACTGTATGGTGTGTAAATTGCATCCAAATAAAGCTATTGAAGTATCATTAATAAAAAAAATGGGATACTGAATATTCTGAGCCTGAGGGACCCAAATGCTCTCTGTCCAGCAGTCTGTGACCTGGAGAGAATGCATTTGTGTTCTATTGTTTGACTAATTCCTGGTTGTGTGACTGTGGTCAAGTGACGCAACTGACTGGCTTCTAGTTCCTCATGCATAAGATGGGGGGTGAGCTAGAGGATCTCTAAAGTCACTTCCAGGTCTTAAATTCTCATTTTGTTTGTGGGACAAATTATTCAAAGTTCACAGTGAAAGAACAATTTAGTCTGAAACAGAAGGCTGAAAGAAGTCAATAAAGTCTTCTAAAACTTGGGGGATTTAACAAGGTGGAAGCCCATTATTCTCTAGCTAAATTAAGTCCAGAATAAAAGGAAATGGATTCAAGCCCTAACAAGTTTAGGAAAGAAAATGCCTTAGTGCCTGTGTCTCTCTCCCACAGTGCTGGGTGAACACACGCTTTGCTCTAGGTTAGGTCCAGAGCACGTTTTGGTCTCTAATATCAGTCTCATTTTCCCCACAGCTTTGCTTATGCTGTCCCCCTGCCTGGAATGTCTCCTCCATCCATCTGTAGAACACTTCTGATCCTTTCAATCAATTAGATGTTACTTCATGCAACAGCTCCCGATTCAGTGTAACATAAAGATATGTCCTCTGCTCTCCTAAGGAGGCCTTTTTCAAACCTGACCTTGGGTTGCAGGTACTTCTGCATTTGCTCTAGGCCTGCTATTGTAAGCCATTAAATTCCTGAGGGTGAAAACCCTTCCTTTTCGCTTAGCCCTGTCACGTTTCAAACAGTGTTCCAGATAGTCTACTCTAAACGTAACTAAATAAGAACATGAATTCCCCAAAGACACTACAAACAGGAAAAGTGTATCTTTATACATTCTAGGTTTTTCTCTACTCTGTGTGCTAGGGTGGCAATTTCCAAAGTGTGTTCTACAAAGTGGTTGTGCTAAATTAAAAGAAGTTAAAAAAAAGAGTCTGGCTACCTTTGTACTTGTTTTAAAGATACGTGTTAGTATGTAAGTATTAATAATGGTTGCAGGGGAAAGGGTTTCCTGAATCAAACGTTCTTGGAGTCCAAGAATGGAAGGAGGCAGAGCCGCGAACTGGAACAGTAAACAGAGCTGACAGTTGCCCAGTGATGCACTCCTGATAAATTCAGGCAAAAAAACAAAAAAACAAAAAACAAAAAAAACCTTGCAATTTACTTTGTATTCTGTCTGTACTAAACTATGTACTTTACATACAATTTGATAATTTTGATCACTACATTGCTATGAAGCAATATTATAAACCCTATTTTACAGAGTCTCAGTTAAATTGGGCAATCTAAATAGGGGCATATGGGTGGTAATGGTAGAATTGCCTGACTCCAAAATCTGCTGTGCCAAGATGCTATTCTATGACAAGTGTACTTCTGACTCAGCAAATAAAAAGGAACATACAAAAAAATAGATCGGAGAATGGCAAAAGCAATGTAAAACATCTCACAGTGATGCAAAGTCTTAACTGGGTAGCAAATAACACAAGGTTCCATTTCAAAATAAAAATAACAGGTAGAAAGTTGAAAATATGTCTCATGATAGACAAAATATTTGCACAAAGGACACCACAAAATCAAATGTTGCTAACCAACAGCCGTGGAGAGTGCAAATGTATTGGTAAAACAGCTCTGCTTCTGTTCTCTACAAATCGGAAGTTAGCACAGTGGTTAAGAGAATGCCAGTGTTCATAGTTAGGGTGCTTCAGCTCTTTGTGCCTCCCTACTGTCAGTAACAAAAGGAGTACAATAATCAGTAGCTACCTCCTGGAGCTGCCATAAAGATTAAACACATTAATATATGTCAAGATCTTTGAAAATGGCTTTCATACAAGTCCAAAAGTGTCACCTGCTAGTAAGTACTATGAGTTAGCAGAGTAATGACACCTCCTCCTCTAAGACAGAAACTTGGATTTTAATAAAGCAAAATAATGGCACAGGGAATTTTTGCTGAAATTCTCCCAAGTGAGGCAGGAGAGAAAGGAAGGCACTGGTATTCTAAACTAGAGGTCCTCAACCGGATGGCACTGTTCCTTCAGAAGCATTTAGAGTACAGTCAGCCCTCCCTATCCACAGGCTCAGCATCCATGGATTCAACCAACTGCAGATTGAAAATATACAGGAAAAAAAAAAAAAAAAAACACCAAAAGCAATAATACAAACAAAAAGATAAGTGTAACTATGTAAGCTGGGTGCAATGGCTCATGTCTGTAATCTCAGCACTTTGGGAGCCTGAGGAGTTCGAGACCAGCCTGGGCAATATGGTAAAACCCCATCTCTACAAAAAATATAAAAATTAGCTGGGGAATGGCGGCTCACACCTGTAGTCCCATCTACTTGGAAGGCAGAGGCTAAAGAATCACTTAAGCCCAGAAAGCGGAGGTTGCAATGGCCTGAGATTATACCACTGCACTCCAGCCTGCGTGACAGAGCAAGACCATGCCTCCAAAGATAAATAAATACACACACACACACACGTATATATATAAATATTTATATACTATATATGTATATATTACATATGTGTGTATATATTATACATGTGTGTATATTTATACATATGAAACAATGTAGCATTTACATTGTATTAGTTATTACAAGTAATCTCAAGTACACTGGAAGATGGGCTGGGCATGACGGCAGATGCCTATAATCCCAGCTACTTGGGAGACTGAGACATGAGAATCGCTTGAACCCAGGAGGCAGAGGTTGTAGTGAGCTGAGATCGCGTAACCGCACTCCAGCCTGGGCAACAAAGTGAGACTCCATTTCAAAAACAGAATATGCAAACAACAACAAAAAGCTAAAGTATACTGGAAGATGTATGTAGGTTATATGCAATACTGGGCTATTTTATATAAGGAATTTATGCATCTGTGGATTTTGATCTCCATCCCTTGCAGATATTAAGGGACAACTATATTAGCGAGGGTGCCTTCCATGATCGCACAACTGGTATTAAGGTAGATGTCAGCAGGTGAGATTTCTGGCAATGAGGGGACAGGCTTGAACAACAGGATTTGTTTCATATCCCGCAGGACTTCTTTTTTTTGTTTTGAGACAGTCGCGCTCTGTCACCTAGGCTGGAGTGCAATGGCACAATCTCTGCCTCCTAAGTTTGAGTGATTCTCGTGCCTCAGCCTCCCAGGTAGCTGTGATTACAGGCATGCACAATCACACCTGGCTAATTTTTTTATTTTTATTTTTTGAGATGGAGTCTCGTTCTGTCACCCAGGCTACAGTGCAGTGGCGTGATGCTGGCTTGCTGCAACCTCTGCCTCCTGAGTTTAAGTGATTCTTGTGCCTCAGCCTCCAGAATAGCTGGGATTACAGATGTGCACCACCACGCCCAGCTAATTTTTGTATTTTTAGTAGAGATGGGGTTTTGCCATGTTGCCCAGGCTGGTCTTGAACTCCTGGTCTCAAGTGGTTCACTTGTGTTGGCCTCCCAAAGTGCTAGGATTAAAGGCCTGAGCCACCACGCCCAGCTCCCACAGGACTTTGTACTGTCTCTCTCAACTTAATGTGAGTAAAATAACAGCAACAATACAATCCCTATTGCTTGAACACAGAATGAATTCCACTTTACATATTAACACACACGATACTTTGTATAGTTTATGAAGTACTGAACTCTCCAGACAGCAATTATCGCGTATACTGATGGGCAATTTTATTTCATTTAAGCTTTACTGATATTTTCTTACCACTCTAGAAAATAACATCACCAAGACCAATGAAATTCCTATCAGTTATAGCTGTGGGGGTCTGCTAGTCGCTGCTATATTCACGGTGAGTCCACAAACAGGTGTAAGGATCTGGCTATGCTACCATGTCTCCCAATGTCATCAGACCTGAGTGCTTCATACATGCATGCATAATGTTATAAAAAATGACTTTCCTTTTATTTTTCCTATGCAGTTAGGTCTCCAAACACTAGTATTCCTACATTGATATTTTGAAATTGGTAAGTCATTCTATTACCTATGTATTTCAGGATTAGTAAACGGGACATTATAAAATCATTTTTTATAAAAATGCTGTGCTTGGTTTGATTAGGGCTGAAGAACAATGTTCTGAGGCAGTTATTCTGAAACATTTCATTTTTAGGACCCCTTTACACTCTTAAAGATTACTGAGGACTCTTACGAGTTTTTGTTTATTTGGAGTATAACTACCAACACTCATACTGTTAGAAATTAAAACAGATACTAAAAAGCATTTATTAATTCACTTAAAAATAATCTAATCACATATTAAAAAAAACACCTATTTTCTCAAAACCAAACAAACCAGACTGAGAAGGACACATGTCCATCTATATTTATGCAAATCGCTTTAATGTTAGGCTTTAATGAAGGCGGAGGGTTCTCCTATCTGTTTCTGCAGTCTGTTGTCATGTTCTGTTTCGTTGCAGTATCTGAGGGAAAAAAGGAACCTCATACAGCTGTACGACTTAAAAAGGGAGGAGTATTTAAGCATATTTTGGGCACAGTTGTGGTATTGTTTTATGATTCGACACCAAAATGCAAGTAGTAGCTTCTTAAAGGTGAGCTGCGATGTGGAATTTAAAGTGGTATCATCTGTTACATTAAAATCCATAGAGTTAAGGGGGGGAAAAAAAGGAAAAGATCCATTACTTTATCTTGTACTTTCAATGGACCTTCTACTCATGTGTGATTTTGTAACAGCTGTGTAGGTTATTTGGAAGTTACTAATTTACTGTGTTATACAGATCCTCCCAATGTCAACACATTTCAGTAAACAATATATATTTTTTAAAAAAATCACATGTTAATATCATCCTGAGCTTACTACAACAGTCTAAGAATTTAGAATGCTGCCAAGATCACAATGGTAAGTTTTTCAAAATTCAAATTTTTGCCTGAAAACTCAAATTTTATCACTGATAACAAATAGTTGTTTTCCTGGAAGTGACAGCCTCACTTTTTTCTCTTCTGAGAAAATATCTACCAAATATGCAACTCTGAACAGTATGTCTGCCAGCTGTTCTTTCAAGTAAAGATGGTCTTCCATGAAAAAAAGTGTGTAGTCTAGCTTGCAACTCAACTGCACAGTGCCTTCCTCAAGACAGACATAGTGTCTGGGTGTACAGCAGCAGGGCAAACGTGTCCTTCCCGTGTCATCACGTTGGATACTTTTCACTGCTTCATCAAGGCCATTCTTCTGCAAAATGGCTTTTTTTTTTGGAGACATTTTCGCTCTTGTTGCCCAGGCTGGAATGCAACAGCACAATCTTGGCTCACCGCAACCTCTGCCACCCAGGTTCAAGCAAGTATCCTGCCTCAGCCTCCCGAGTAGCTGGAATTACATGTGTGCAACACCACGCTCTGCTAATTTTGTAGTTTTAGTAGAGACGTGGTTTCTCCATGTTGGTCAGCCTGGTCTCGAACTCCTGACCTCAGATGATCCACCTTCCTCAGCCTCCTAAAGTGCTGGAATTACAGGCATGAGCCACTGTGCCTGGCCAGAAACTGGCATTCTTTTTCTTTTTGTGTGAGCACAGGGGTGAAGAACACAGTTTCATGCCACTGTGCTGATTTGTGTTAAGATGTCAGCAGTTCTACCAGTAAAAATGTCAACATACTGGAAAAGGCAAATTAACATCATTTTTTTTTTTTTTTTTTTTTTTATACAGAGTCTTGCTCTGTCTCCCAGGCTGGATTACAATGGCATGATCTCAGCTAAGTGCAACCTCTGCCTCCAGGGTTAAAGCGATTCTTGTGCCACAGCCTCCTGAGTATCTGGGATTACAGGCATGCGCTACCATAACCAGCTGATTTTTGTAATTTTCGTAGAGACAAGGTTTCACTGTTTTGATC
>CAUYLG010002529.1:0-22792 GCA_963573385.1 Cacajao melanocephalus
TGCATTGGGTTAGTACATGTTCTTTTAGCTCACAGAAGTTTCTTATTATCCACCTTCTGAAGCCTGATTCTGTCAGTTCATCGCACTCATTCTCCATCAGGCCTTGTTCTCTTGCTGATGAGGAGCTGCGATCCCCTGTAGGAAGAGAGGAATTCTGATTTCGGGTGTTCTCAGTCTTTTTGCACTGGTTTCTTCCCATTTATGTGGATTTATCCACCTGTCATCTTTGTAATTGCCGACTTTCAGATTGGGTCTGAGTGAACGTCCAGCTTGCTGGTGATGAAGTTTTTTCTGTTTCTAGTTTTCCTTTGGCGGATGCCCCTTCCCCACAGAGCTTGGCCTTCCCGGGTTCAGCTGTGCTTACTGTGAAACTCTCAGTCCTCAGCACTTCCAGTTGCTGTTCTCCTTGTGGGGATGGGACCAGCTAAGCCCGACTCAAAGGGCACCCAGTCGCGTATACTCCGCACTGAGAAGCGCTGCGCCGCGCTGGGGCGCCGGCAAAACAGCTGCGCTGGCCAAAAGAGTCGCGCTGGCGACCCGTGTGGCTCCTCTGCTGGATAGCTCCTAGTTTGTGGGCCACAGAAATTCATCTGAAATTGTGGTGTCCACTGGCTCTCTGTGCTTTCACTGGGAGCTACAATCCTGAGCTGTTGTTAATCGGCCATCTTGGATCTCTCCTATAATTCATTTTACTATTTATTTTTACATTGCTTACCAAGACCAATTATCCCTACATTGAGCTGAGAGTCAGAGTGCTATTTTACAATGCTTATAAGACATTTAAAAGCCATATTGGATAGGCCCATGAATTCTTCTAGGGTTTGCACGAAGGCTTTCACAGCCACACAGCTAACATTTTAGCCCTGTGATTATGGTAGTCTGGTGTCACCTTGAACTTGATCTTCACCTTTATTCCATTTCTTAGTTTAAAAGTCTTTCACAACAACAGCAAAAAAATGGATAGGAGAACTGGCCACATTTTTAAAACTAGCAAATCTTGCTGGTGTATTTTCTCTAATATTTTTTCAAAAATGGAATCAATACTTATTTAATTCATTCCCTCTCATATTTTATCATTGGAAGCTAGAAGATGATGCAACTTCTTTTATAGTGCCTAAAATATCCCTTGTGAGATACAAACATTTATGAGACTATTTTTCCATTTTCCATGTTATACAGCAAACAGCAAAGAGTTTTGACAAATTTTTGCTATTACACTAGAATGTTTCTGTTTCCTTCAGACTCCAAGGCCATTTTTCTCACTCTCCTTCAACCCTTCAACAACAGCCTTACTGAGGCCCCTATGACTGTTGTGACCATACTCTCTTAGGTCCATTTAGTTTCCATCTGTCACCATTATGAAATAGTGGTATACATTTTGGGCATTTTTATAACACTCCCATTCTGTTACCATTTTCTGCTTCAGTTATTTATTGTGGCATAACAAGCTAAGCTGAAATTTAGTAGTTTAAAAATATTATATCAGGAATTTTAGTAAAGCTCTGTTGAGCAATTACTTGGATCCGTATTATATCAAATTTTGTAACTTGGTGATAATCAGCCAATAAATGTTCTAGTATAGAGGAGCCAAGGTGGCTCAATTTCCATGCCTGCCATCAGAACTGGGATGATTGGTAAAGCCAGCAGTAGGCTAGCATTGATGTGTCTCAATACATCTTTTGCATATAATAAGCTTAAGCTTCCAAAATGGAAGGGCCATCCAGTGTGGAATGTAGCCACATTACAGTTTAAGATGTAGCAAAACAACACAACACAAAACAAAAATAATACAAAAAAAAAACAGGCAAAAAACACAAAGAAAAAACAGAAAGGGAGAAAAATGGAAATAACTAACTTTACTCTCCTCATTTTTATTTTCATCTGGTATTTGCCCTTGGTTTAACCTAAGTAAAAGCAAAAGTAAGTAGAGGTCACACAGCAAGCATGCCTCATTAATGCAGTCTATAGGGATCAAAAGGGTAAAGAGTTGATCTAGAGTGTTAAGCAGAAGAAAAACAGAACAATTCATTAGTTTTTTTGTTCAACAATTATTCAGTTTCCTTCATCAGTTGAAGAAAGTTTTATTCTCATTACCATGAATATAAAAATTACTACTAGCTTCTGTATCATTGGACAGGTGAAAATTCAATTGTCATCTCTAGTTCTAAAGTTTATGGTGTTGGGAAAAATGTTTTCAGCAGTGAAGATACATGTTTATAATGTAAGTACCTTATAGAAGACACATTGCTGCCTCTTCCATCAAAACATGATACAGTGTGATTCTTCCCATGGAGCTCCACAATAGCCTCTGCTGTGGACAAGCTGGGCTCTAAAAATAAAGGTAAAACCAATAAATAATAACCTTCCAAATCAGAAAGCACCAGGCTTGGAGGGGTTTATTGGTTAATGCTATCAATTACTTAAAGAAGAAATGATACCACTTTTTTTTTCAGTCTCTTTCAGAAGATAGAAGCTAGAGCTATGGTCTAATTCATTTTATGTGGCCAGCAACACTCTAATACTCAACCACACAGACATTATAAGAAAAGAAAATAACTGATCAAAATCACTCATGAAGATCAACACAAAAGTTATTAACAAAATATTAGCAAATCAAATTCAACTGTGTATAAAAAGAATTAAATACCATGACCAAGTAAGATGTATTTATGCAGAGCTGGTTCAACATTTGAAAATTCATCACATAAACAGACCAAACAAGGCAAATCACATGATTATAATTGATAGAGTTCAATACCATTTCATGATAAAAACTCTCAGTAATCCCAGCACTTTGGGAGACTGAAGCAGGTGGATCACAAGGTCAGGAGTCCAAGACCACCCTGACCAACATGGTGACCTCCTCTCTACTAAAAATACAAAAATTAGCAGGGTGTGGTGGCGGGTGCCTGTAGTCCCAGCTACTCAGGAGGCTGAGGCAGGAGAATCGCTTGAACCAGGGAAGTGGAGGTTACAGTGAGCCGAGATTGCACCACTGCATTCTCACTGGGCAAGTGCAGTGATGGAGTGAGACTCTGTCTATAAAGAAAAACAAAAACAAAAACAAAAAGAAACAAATAAAACCTTTCAGTACACCAGGGGAACTTCCTCAATATTATAAAGGATATTTACAAAACCCACAGATAATATACTTAATGGTTGGACACCCAAAACATTCCCAGTAAGTTTAGTAACTGGTTTACAACATTGTACTAGTAGTCTTAGCTAATTCAATAAAGCAAGAAAATAAAATAAAAGGTGTGAAGATTGGGAAAGAAGAAACAGGACTGTCTTTGTTCACAGATGACGTGATTGTTTATACAGAAAACTAAAAAGAATCAACAAAATACTTCTAGAATAGATAAGTTATCATTGTATGGTTGCAGGATATATTAAGACACAAAAGTCAATATATGTCCTATATTCCAGCAATGAACAAGCAGAAATGAAATGTAAAGACACAATAACATTTATATAAACAACCTAAAATATTACATGCTTACATATGAATCTACCAAAACATGTACAAGATTTATATGAGGAAAATACAAAACTCCCATGAAAGACATAAAAGCAGAACTAAATAAATGGAGAAAAAGTCCATATTCATGGATGAGTATTATGGTATTTTCAAAATGTAATTTTTTCCCCAAAATGATATATAGGTTCAATGCATTGCCAATAAAAATTCAAGCATGTAAATTTTTGGATTTCAACAGATTAATTCTAAAATTTTTATGGAGAGGCAAAATTCTTATGATAGCCAAAACAATGTGGAAGAAGAACAAGGTTAGAGGACTATACTCTCTGATTTCAAGATTGACTATAAAGCTATAGTAATTAAGAAAGTGACGTATAGGTGTAATAAAGACAAAAAGATTGCTGGAAGAGGATAAAGAGTACAGAAACGGACCCACATAAATATAGTCATCTTATCTTTGACAAAATTTCTACAATATAATGGAGAAAATACAATATTTTCAAAATCAGTGCTAGAAATTCCATTACTGAGTATATAACGAATATACATCATTCTATGATAAAGATACTTTCATGCATATGTTCTTTGCAGCCCTATTCACAATTGCAAAGACATGGAATCAACCCAAATGCACATCAGTGATAGACTGAATGAAGAAAATTCGGTACATATACACCACGGAACACTATGCAGCCATAAAGAGGAACAGGATAATATCATTTGCAGGGATTTGGATGGAGCTGGAAGCCGTTATCCTCAGCAAACTAATGCAGGAACAGACAACAAAACACAGCATGTTCTCAGTTATGAGTGGAAGCTGAAGGATGAGAATACATGGACACATGGTGGGGAACAACACACACTGTGTTCTGTAAGTGGGAGCTAAGGGAGGGAGAGCCTCAGGAAGAATAGGTAATGGATGCTGAGCTTAATACCTAAGTGATTGGTTGATCTGTGCAGCAAACTACCATGGTACATGTTCATCTACATAACAAATCTGCACATGTACCCCAGAAGTTAAAATAAAAGTTGAAAAAAGAGAAAAAAAAATAAAAATTGATGCTAGAACAATTGGACATCCAGTCGCAAATAAATAATCTAGACACAGACATTACATGTTTCATGCAATTAACTCAAAATTCCTCACAGACTTGCATGTAAAACAGAAAATTATAAAATACTTAAAGGAGAACATAGGAGAAAATCTAGTTACCTTGTGTTTTGCAATGACTTCTTAGATGCAACACCAAAGTGTGATCCATGAAGAAACAAATTGGTAACTTAATCATTTAAGCTAAAATTTAAAATGTCTGAGCTGTGAAAGACATTGTCCAGAAACTAGAAAGACACACCACATACTACAAATGGCAAGTAAGCATATGAAAAGATTCTGTACATCATATACCATCAGGTAAATGCAGATTAAAATGAGATACCACTACCTACCTGTTAGAGTGGCCAATATCTAGGAAAAATGAAACACCACCAAATGTCAAGCTGACAACCATAAATGCCAGTGAGAATGTGGAGCAACGGGAGCTCATTTGTTGCTGGAGGGAATGCAAAGTGGCACAGCCACTTTGTAAAACAGCTTTGTAGTTTCTGACAGAATTGAACATATTCTTACTGTGTTATCTAGCAATTACATTTCTTAAAATTATCCAAAGAAACAGAAAACACCAAAGCCTGCACACAGATATTCATAGCAGCTCTCTTCATAACTGCCAAAACTTAGACGTAACCAAGTTGTCCTTCAGTAGGTGAATGGATTAATAAACTGTGATACATCTAGATGATAGAATATTATCCAACATTAAAACTAAATAAGCTATCGTGCCACGAAAATACATGAAGGAAACTTAAATGCATGTTATTAAATAAGTCAATCTGAAAAGGCTACACACTGTAGAATTTCAACTAATTTTATATAACATTCTGGAAAAGATAAAAACAACTTGGAGACAGTAAAATGATCAGTGGTTACTAGGAGTTGGGTTGAGGGAGGAATGACTAGCCAGAGCACGGAGGATTTTTAGGACAGTGGAAATACTCTTCATGGCACTATAATAACGGATATATGATATCAAACATCTATTCAAACCCACAGAAAGTACAACCCCAAAAGTGAACCCTAATATAAACTAGGGACTGTGGGTGATACTGATGTGTCAATGTAGGTTCATCAATTGTAGTAAATGTATTACTCTGGTGGAGCATATGATAATGGAAGAGGCTATGCACGGGTGGAGGCAGAAAGTCTGAGAACTTAAAACTTCTCTGAAAAATAAAGTGTGTTTTTTAAAAAGCAGAGGAAGTAAACTTATTGATGACTAGCATAAACTCATGTTGATTGAATATTTTTACTTCCTATTACCATAATTTTTGACTCAACATATATGCAAACTCTGGCATCCAAAAAAAGTACACTTCACTCAGTGAACACAGCTATGGTTTTCTTAAATTGGCCTGGCCCTCATATCATTTGGGTTACTCAAGTTGGTGAACTGAAGGCTTAAAGAGGAGGTTATAAATAGCTGGGGTCAGTGTTTCTTATACACAACATAAATTTGTATTTGCTGCTATGCTGTGGTGGCATACAAGACTATATCTGTTACATTTTAAGTTAATGAAGGCTTTTTAGTTGTACACCTATGAATAGATTGCACTTGTGCCAGCTAGATAAACTTGAATATGTGAAGAAAGATGACATTCACAGCAAGACCTGTCTTATCAATCTGTTTACTGTAATACATGTGTGTAAAGAATGTCTTCTAATAAGCTTATCTATAAAATATATTTTCTGTTTACTTCAAGAGATACATCCATAAAGTCTTCTCTGGATATACTAGTCACCAATCCTTTAATCTTGAATTTCCAAACCTTATCCAGCCAGTGAATCCATCAGCACTCTCCATTAGTCCCTGCCCACGACTTATGCTTCCAGCCACAAATTCTTCCTAACAATGGATATCATATATTTTCCTCAAAGTTCTGCCCACTGAGAAGTTCACTGTTTAACACTGTTTTTCAAAACCAAACTTGGATAAGGCTATTTTTCAGCAGCCATTTAATTCTAGATGATGCCATTTTAACATACAGACTCAACTGCAAACCAGGGCCATATTTTTTTTTCTTCTGTTGACAGTCATAGTGGACACCCCATGAGGTCATATCAGTGTTGTGAGAGACATGGTAGAACAGCATGAGTAGGTATTATGGTAGACTGAGCCACCTGTTCCAGTAATTTATTTGCATCTTTTCAGACTTGTTTGGATCTAGTTTGTATACGCCATTTCTATTTATAGATGGAATGCTGCTGTGCATGCATCAGATAATACTCAATCTATGATTGGTAGCTAAGTTCAGAGACATTTTTCCCATGGCCAGACATTCATGATTCTTCAAATGGTCACTATATATCTTGAAATAATTCTATTCAACATTATGAGACATGGCCAATTACTAAGTAATAAGAAAATTACCTGCATGTATCATTTTCACATTTAAACTCTGTCTACTGCAATCACATAGCTACAGGTTGGACTTCTCTAAACCCACAGTTATGTTCCCATACAGATTTCACTATAATTGAGTTGATGTAAATTTATTTTTTTAAAAAAAACAGAAAACAAAAGCAATATTATTCCTGCTTTATAGAATACTTTTTGTAATATGCCAGCTCCAGTTTAAAGTCAATCTCTTAAAGCCTCCTCTGGTGAAGTTTTCTTTGTTTTTTAATTTTTTGTTATTTAGCCCTATGTAATGTAGACTTCAAAGCCAGGGCTAAGAATGAAAAAAATAAAAATCATCATAGTTGATAGAACATTGACCAACCATAAAGTCAGACAGATAATAATAGATGATAGACAGATTTATCTACAGGCATACTTTAACTTATTATACTATATCACTCTTTCTAAATATTACATTTTTTATAAATTGAAGATTTATGAAGATCCTGAATGGAACAAATCTATTGGTGTCATTTTTCCAACAGCAAGTACTCATTTTATTTTTCTGTGTCATATTTTGCTAATTTTCACAAAATAACTTTTTGATTCTTCATCTCTTTCATTTTAAACATGTTGTATTGTGTACTTTCAAAATACTCCCATGGGGAAAATATAATTGTCTATTTTTTACAGAAAGGTAAAATAGGGCTAAAAGGCAACTTTTTTACAGAATTGAGGACTTGAACTTAGGTCTTTCTATAGAGCGGTGGAAAAGTTATAGGTTTTGCCATTGAAAGTAATGGCCAAAGCTGTGGCAGTGGCTCATGCCTGTAATCCCAGCACTTAGGGAGCCTACGGCAGACGGATCCTCTGAGGTCAGTAATTTGAAACCAGCCTGATCAACATGGTGAAACCCCGTCTCTACTAAGAATCCAAAAATTAGCCGGGCATGGTGGTGTGTGCCTGTAATTCCAGCTACTTGGGAGGCTGAGGTAGGAGAATTTCTTGAATCCGGGAGGCAGATGTTGCACTAAGCCAAGCTTACGCCTCTGCACTCCAGCCTGGGAGCCAGAGCGACACTCCGTCTCAAAACAAACAATAAAAGAAGTAATGGCCAAAACTGCCATAACTTTTGCACCAGCCTAATAACTGTAAATACTGTATCATTTTTACAGTGGTATAATTGACATATAATATATTGCCTTTATTTAAAATGTTCCATTTGTTAAGCTTTGACATATGTTGCACATATGAAAGCACCACAATAGATCCTGAACATCCATATCACTTTCAAAATGATTCTCCTTCCCCTTTATAATCTCTTCCTTTCCATTTCATCCTCTTATTACCAACCACTGCTCTAGTTTCTAATACTACATTTAATTTATGTCTCCTAGAATTTTATGTACATGGAGTAGTGCAATATGTAATTTTGTCTGATGTATTTCATTCACAATAATTATTTTAAGATTAATCCAGGCTGTAGCAGGTATCAAGAGTTCATGTATTCTGCTAAACTGTATTTCATCATATTTTTTCTTGCCTTACTGTACTGGTTAGACACTTTAAGATAATACTAAATGCATGGATGAGATTGGGTATGCTTCCTTTTTCTTAATATTAAAATCATATGATAGTTCAACATTAAGTATAATTTATAGACACCCTTTCTAAGACTGAGGAAGTTTCCCTTCTTTCCTAATTTGCTGATTTTTTTTTAATCAGAAATACATGTTGGATTTTTCAATACACGTTTTAGAGCCTATTGAGATAGTAATACCATTTTCTTTAAGTTGATGATATGAACAATTACATTAATTAACATTTTAAGGCTAAAATAAATTTTTATTTCTGGGTTAAACCCCAGTTGGTCCTAATATATAGTCATTTTTGTATATTTTTGATTTCTATTTGCAAAAATTTTGTTTTGCTTCTTTTTTTTTTTGCGTCTGGAGATACATTGGTCTCTTGTGTTCTTACCTTGTAATTTCTTTATTTAGTTATAGTACAAAGGAGTGCTGGTTTTGTAGTGTGAGTTATGAAATATTCCAATTTTTTGCAATTTTCTGTAAGTTTTTAAAAGTAATTTATATTTTTTATTTCTGAAAATTGGTAGTTGTCACAAGCGTAACTTTCTGATGGTGGAATTTTTTATTATGAAAAAGTTTTTAATGAAGTATTTTAAATAGATACAGGATTATTGGGGTCTCTCTTTACCATTATTCTTCTTTTGTGTTATTTGATAGTATGATTCTTATAATAAATTTACGCATTTCATATATGCTGTTGAATTTTTTGACATAATGATATTGAAAAATATCATACTATTCTTTCATACTTGTAAAACTTACAGTAATATCACTCTATTACTCCTCATATAGTCAATTTGAATCTACTCTCTTTTTGCTCAGATTGTTCTGACTAGAAAATATTAATGTATTCATATTTTTACAATACCAGATTTTGGTTTCATTTATTTTCTCTATTGTTTTGTCTTTTCTATATCATTAATTTATGCCCTTATTTATGCTATTTTCTTTCATCAACTTAATTGGTATGTTGTTCATGATAGATTTTCCATCTGTCTGTTCTGACAATCATTGAAGACATTGAAATCTCAAGAAATTGTGAACTTTTCTGTCTCTTTTTTTAGTTCTATTGTTTTTTTTTTTCTTCATATACAGTTCGGCTCTCAGTTCATAAGCATTTAGGATTCCAATGGCCTCCTTAAAAATGGCCCTGCTTTTCCTTATGAGTATGTTGCTTTGTGTCTGGTAATTTTGTTCACCTTATAATATATTCCATTGAATAGTTAAAATAGGAAATTTAGCTTTCTTTTGATTAGGGGTAGCATTCTGCTCTTTTTCTATTATTTCATATTAACCAACTTTTACATTTATAATTGAAGTGTGTTTCTCCTGGTAGCATATATTTTGTCCTCCGTTATTATAAAATCTAATCTAGAAATGTCTGTATTTTACAGAAGTGGTCAGACAATTTACATTTAATGTGATTATTGCTTTGGTTAGGTTTAAATCTATCATCTTGTTCACAGTTTTCTGTATGTCTCTTTACTTCTTTAGTTTCCTTTTGCTCCTTTCCATCCTTTATTTGGTATGCTTCCATGTTTTATATCTGTTCATTTTCTTGGCTTTCGAGTTACTTGTAGTGTAAAATATGAACTTATCACAGCCTAATGTGGTTTCTTTTTGTCTTGAGGCCCCCATCATTTTTTAAATTTTTAACAGTTGTTTTGGAAACTGTATGTTTGTGCATCTTTATGTGGTACACGTAAAGTTTTCTCAAGTGCATAGAATGTGTAACGATCAAGTTAGAGTATTTAAGTGTCCATGACCTGACTATTTATCATTTCTGTGTTAGGTGCATTTCAAGTTCTCTCTTGTAGCAATTTTGAAATATACAATACACTATTGTTAACTATAATCCACTTACTCCATTATCAAACGTTAGAACGTATTCCTTCTGTCTAACTGTATGTTTGTACCCATTTACCAATATGTCTTGACCATCCCCCTCACTCTCTGTCAGGCACACACACTTCACACACTTCCCAGTGTGTTGTATCTATCATTCCACTCTCCATCTCCATGTGGCCAACTTGTATAGCTCCCATATAAAAGTGAAAACACGCAATATTTTTCTGTGTCTGTCTTTGTTCACTTAACATAAGGACATCCAGTTCTATCCATGTTGCTGCAAATGACATGATTTTATTATTTTTTACGGCCAAATCATATTTCATTGTGTATATACCCTATGTTTTATTTAGCCATTCATCTGTGGATGGACACTTAGGCTGATTTCATATCCTTGTTATTGTGAATAGTGCTGTAATAAATATGATAGGTTCCGGTATTCCTGTGATATATTGATTTATTCCCCTTTTGATAATCACCAGTTGCAGGATTGCTGGATCATATGGTAGTCTTTTTCGTTTTTTGAGAAATCTCTATACTGATTTCCACAGTGGCTGTACTGATCTACATTCCCACCAATAGTACATAAGCATTCTCTTTTCCCTGTACCCTCACCAACATCTGTATATTTTGTCTTTTTAACAATAGCTACTCTAAACAAGGTAGAATGATATCTCACTATGGTTTTCATTTGCATCACACTGATAATTAGTGATGGTAAGCATTTTTTTCACATACCTGTTCGGCCCTTTGTATGTCTCTTTTTTTTTTAATGGTGCAACTCACTGGCAGTCTTGCCAGGAGAGCACCTGTATGAAAGAAGACTTACAAATTCAGTTTTATTCATTTTCTTTGCCCTTGTTTTAATGAGATTATTTGTTTGTTTTCTGTTGAGTTGAATTCTTTGTATATTCTTGATATTAGTCCCCTGTCGAATGAGTAGTATACAAATATATTTTTCCCATTCACCAGCTTGTCTGTTCATTCTGTTGATTGTTTATTTTACTGTGCAGAAGTGTTTTAGTTAAATATAATCCCATTTGCCCATTGTTGGTTTTGTTTTCGATTGTATGTGGTCTTAGCCACAAAATATTTGCCTACACCAGTGTCCTAAAGAGTTCTGCCTGTTTACTTCTAGTAGTTTTATAGTTTTGGATCGAAATTTAAGTCTTTAATCCATCTTGACTTGCTTTTTGTATACGGTGAAATATAGGCTTTCACTTTCATTTTTCTACAAATGGTTTCCTTAGCACCAGTTATCGAAGAGGATGTCCTGTCCCCAGTGGCTGTGTTGAAAATCAGCTAGCTATAAATATGTGAATTTATTTCTGACAGCCTAATTTTAAGTACTATTTTACCACTTCACGTAAAATATAAAAACAATAGTATAACTTTATGTCTTCCTTCTTGACCTTGTGATACTATGAATATACATTTTACTTTTCTATATGTTCTCTTCTATATGTTATAAACCCTGCTATACTTTTTAATTTTACTTGAGCATTCAATTACTTTTTAAAATACATAAAGTAAGCCAGGAGTGGTGGCTCAAGCCTGTAATCTCAGCACTCTGGCAAGTGGAGGCGGGCAAATCACCTGAGGTCAGCAGTTCAAGACCAGCCTGGCCAACATGGTGAAACCGCATCTCCACTACAAATACAATAAAAAGCTGGGCATGGTAGCACATGCCTGCAGTCACAGCTACTCAGGAGGTTGAGGCAGGAGAATTGCTTGAAACTGGGAGGCAGTGAGCAGAGTTCATGACATTGAACTCTAGCCTGGGCAACAGATTGAGACTCCATCTCAAAACAATAAAAATAAAAATACCTAAAGCGATAAAAAATAATCTTTCATATTTACATATGTATTTGTTATATGCAGTGCTTTTTATTGATTTTGATAGATCTACATTTATTTTGCTATCACTTTTTTTTTACTTTCTGAAGAACTTCCTTTTACATCTTTTTTTCATGTGCTTCTCTTTGTGACGAATTATTTTAGCTTCTGTTGTTCTGCAGATATTTATTTTGACTTTACTTTGAAAATATATATAGAGTCCCAGGTTGATTTTTTTCTTCCAGTACTTTAAAGATATACACTCTTGTCTTTTCATTTACATTGTTTCCAACAAAACGTGTGCTATCCTATATTGTCCCACTGTATGAAACAGGTCTTGTTACTCTGTTTGTTATTAATATTTTTTTCTTTATTACTAATTTGGATCAAGTTAATTGGAATGTTCTTTGCCGCAGGTTTCTTCATGCTTCTAATATTTAAGTTTTATTATACATCTTGAATATATAGTTTACTACTTCTTATCAAATTTAGAAAAATATGGCCCCTGACAATTTCACATATTTTCACTGTAACCTATCATCATTTCTCTCCCTCAGGAGCTCAAATTATAATTACCTTGGATTTCTTAAAGTTGTCACACAGTTCAGCGGTGTTTCTTTCATTTGTTTTTTAACTCTTCTCTTTTTGTTTCAGTTACGAGAGGTTTCATTTTTTTTTTTTACTTTAAATTCACTAATTTTTTTCTTCTGTGATATCTAATTAACTGCTGATCTCACCCAGTGTATCTTTTTTTATCTCACATGTTGTGATTTTCATCGCTTTCTTGTAATTATCTTTTTAGAAAATATGTATTTTCCATATCTCTATTTAACTTTCTAAACAAACAGAATTCAGTAAAAATAACTGTTTTTATGTCAATTTCTGCTCATTTGAATATCTGTGTCTGGTCTGTCAATTTCCATTAGCTAATTTTTTTCTCATTATAGTTTATATTTGCGTTCTTTTGTCATACCTGATGATTTTTGTACTTTAAAATATATTTTTTAATTATTTTGTGTTATACAGTTTAGTTACTTGAAAGAAGTTGTTTCTTTTCGGGGTTTTGCTTTTATTATTGATTAGGCAGGAAGTCAGCCACATTTGTTGTAGGACTAATTATTCTTCATTATTTGATCAAGATTTTTCACACACTCTCCCCAATATCTCATGAATCTTTAGGCTTTCTAGTGGCTGGTGAGAATATTCCTGGCCAGCCTCAAGCACTGGGCATTACTAGCCATAGTCTTTTCATATGATCCTTTTAGAGGTTTCTACTAGTTTCCTCACATATATATATTATATATATATTATAATAAACTATATATATATGTGAGATTTCTACTAGTTTCCTCATATATATATAGATATTTATATATCTACATATATAAATATTTTTAGTACACTGCTCAACACTTGAGAGGAACCCACAGAGAACACCAAAGTTTTATCTGTGTAGTTCTTTCATCTGCATGTATCTTTTTAATGAACTCTAGTCTCAGTATCCCTGTAGTCTTAGATCTTTCTCCAAGACTCTGTAAGTCAGTCTAAATTTCTTCTAGGCTCTTTCTTCATTCACCATTGTCTGCAAATCTTGGGGCACTAATCTGGGGTAATCATAGGAATAATTTTTTATCATCTTTTCCGTTTCTCTGTTGTTTAAAGTTGAATGTCCTGAAAACTGATTTTTAATGTATTTTATTCATTTTATGATTGTCTGTGTTTAATGTACTATCTTTTTTTTGTTTTGTTCCGTTTTTTTGAGATGGAGTTTCACTCTTGTTGTCCAGGCTGGAGTGCCTCAGCCTCCCGAGTAGCTGGATTACATTACAACATTTAAATTACAAGCTAAACGTTGTAACTTTAGCCATTTTCCTACCTGAATCTCTGTAGAAGAAAAGCAAAATATGGTAACCCAGGTAACATATACACAAGATTTCTATTTTATTTCATTTTAATATTTATAATGACTTTGTATCACATCTTATTTTATGCTCTATGGATTTTAAAAGCAGTATAACATGGTTCCTATTCTTTATTACCTTTTAAGAAAATACACCAAGCAATTTTAATATTACCTTTTGAGGGTTCTCATAGAAGTATGTACCTAATGAAATAAGAAAGTATAATTGGTATTCAGTGCAGGCTTAATTGAATACTTGGCAGATATTCAGCCAATGCTACCTAGAAGAGTTGATTACAGAATTACATTTGAATTGATGATTTTGAGTTCTCAATGGATTAAGACACAGCATGAAAACATTTCACTCGTAGGTAATATACAAAAATGTGCAAAGATGTGAATAACGTGTTTGCGAAACCTCAAATAGAATGCTGTTTCTGGATTATAGAGTCATGAAATGTTAATTCAGTATTGAAACATGAGGCTGAGGTAGCAGACCACTGGCAGATTGAAAAAGAGCTTGTATCATAGCCACCATACCTGACTATGATCCAATGATTACAGTATGACTTATATAAAAAGATAAGGAAAAGCATAATCTTTAAGAAGCTATATTGAGCCTCCAACAGAAGTTAGAAAACATAGTTTGTAGATGCTACTATTATATGGTTGTGAGATTTGGGGTAATACAATTAAGTTATCATGAAAATAGCATCACAAAAGAGAAAACAGGTTGATTTTCAGGATGTGGGCTTTTAAGGGTATGCAAAGATAAGGCAGTGTCAAGGGTTTTGTGGATGATTCTAAAAAAACTATGAAATGATTAGCCATAAATTTCAGGGTAAACAAAAAATAAAAATAACACTAGATTATAATAAACTATAGTATAACTAAGAAAATACAAGATTGTTTTCTGTAAGTGGGATAGAAAAACTCAAGATTTTGGAAGCAAGGTACTTCCCACACAGAATTACATTAAAAACAACAAGTTTTCCTTTTATTTAAAAAAAAAAAAAGATGTTCACCAGTCCCCCTACTTACAACTTTCTCACCTGGAAACTAGTTTAATCCATTAGCATGCAATATTTATATTGGGAAGAGGGGGTAACAATGGATTAAGGGATAATTTTTATAAAAATTTAATGCCTAAAATAAGCCTTTATGTTCTGGCCTTCTTCAATCCTCTGGTTCTACATATGATCAGCCTACAAATGCAGAAATGCTTAAAACTTTCATTTCTTCTTTCATGCCACGCACTGTGTGATCTCTGATTCTTACAGCACATAATCATAGATATTGGGAAACTTTCCTCAATTGTCTTTTATTTTTATGGCCAACTCTTGCTCATCCTTCATGTTTCAGCTTTAATTACACATTTTACAAAAAGTATTTCCACCTTCCTCTGCCATTCTCTCAGGCATATTAATGTGCTCTCTATATCACCGGAAAATACCTTAACTTACATTATTAGTTTGATATTACCAAATATACTATTTCTATATTAAGAGTGAATATTCAGAGCAACCTTTAGCGTACCTTCTGAGAATCACCAATATATGCATTAATAAACTGTTCATAGATCCTGGGTGAGCAGTAATTGCTTATGACCTCATTAAAAGAATTTTTCTTCAAGGAGGAGCTCTTCCATTGAATGCTGTAATTTTTCTTTTTCAATATCTCTTACAATGCACAGAAAATCAACAGAGATTTCACATTGTGCACCTGCAACTCCTTGTAAATAAACTTCTAATAGTCTATGTAACCTGTGTTTACTCTGCTGTAAGTTGCCTAGGAAAAACTTATTATTTGTTTTCGGGCAGGGTAGCAAATTTTATATCTATGGTTTTGTTTTGTTTTTAAGGCCTGGAATTGGGGACTTATAAGCCTTCTCAAACACTGCTTTCCAACATTGCTGCCTGGGGTGTCTCTTATGTGCTCTCTGTTACCGTGGTCCACACCAACATTCTGAATCCACTATTTTCCTATTTTTATTTTTCTTTTGGTTCTGGCTCCCATCCCCTGTGGTTATATTTACTGCGGAGCATACTTCTTTACTGCTGGCAGCTGCTGCATCACGTTGTTATGTTAATGCCTACAGAACTGCAGACAGTGCCAATGCAGGAAAATGCAGAAGCTGCTCCCCTGTGCCTCTGTTTCTTTGTGGTGTGCTACCATCCACATTGGTTTAATTCTTCTCCAGCAGCCACCCCAGGATTCTAATGATTCACAGAGATTCTTCAGTGTAACGTTATCTTTCAGGTTTTCACTCACTGTTATCTCTCCCAGGAATTCAAACCCATGTCTATGAGTTAGAATGAAGAATTAAAATTATCCATTGGTATAGACATTTGCTCATTCAGTTGACTTACTTTTATTAAGTTCCTGTTAAGTGCCAGGTGCACACCCAGATAGTGAGAATATGATGAAGTTACCACTCTTTGCCAAATCAAATGAACAGTCCAGTTTAGCAGAAGAGACAAATATTAAAAAACACACACACATACATAACCCCAAATATTTACAGAAAGCTTATTATCTGCCAGGCATTTGGAATGGAACAATAAATAAAATTGACTAAGCCATTGCCTTCTTGATTTAGAAATCCATGCCCTTATAGAGACAGTTAATATACTCAAATAGTAGTAGCACCATATTACATGTTGAGTCTCGGCTAGAATGTAGTTTAAATAGAACATTCTCTTTTAAAATACAGCATTTCAACAGGGATGCAAATAATGATAGAAATGGTATTCCAGTCTGAAGACCATCAGGGCAATTAAAATAAAACATGTAAATCCATTAAAATTATTACATTTTGAGTAGCTCCTACTCAAGCTTTTTAAAATCGGTGTCATGATTAACGTATTGTATTCTGCTTCGATGTTTAACATTTTTGTTAAAATTGCTATCCTACATTTTTGCCTTTTCATTTCCCTACTCAAGTTAAAACTACATTATGGATTAACTTGGACAGCAAAAAGCAAGTAATTTTAATCTTGCAGTTTTCTCAATTTAAGATACCAAGTTAGTTGCTAGCTATTAAACATGGGTTCAAAAGCATTAAATTTATATATTTTTTTCAAAAATCATTAATTGTTTGGTTGAAGTTGATAGGGATAGGCAAGCTAAACATTCACGTTGATTAATCATCAACTGTTGAAGTGATTCAATCAATGAAGTAAAGGATAATCATTCTGGGCATTTGTAATAGTTAAACAGATTCTCTCAATGCCAAAAAATTCCAATTGAACTCTGTATGAATGGTTTACTTTGAGAAACAGATCATGATTGCATGTGATTATTACAGTAAAGATATATGACATGAGACAAATTTACATAAATGTGTTATGATTTGTATATCTCATATGAATAAGATTAACTTCCTAGTTTATATAGAACAAAGTAAACTATCCTTGTTTTCTTTTCAGTGCAATGTATAGGACCCCTAGGAGTACAAATTAATAATTAATATTTTATTAAGAAGTATTTCAAATATATATATGTGTGTGTGTGTGTGTATATATATATATATACACACATACATACACATATTATATTTTATTTACCTTTGGAAGTTTAACATTATACATAAATTTGTGCCAAGAAAAAGGTTTTATGTTTTTGCTATTTATGCATTCATTGAGTTGTTCATTAAAATTAAGAAAGAAATATTTCTATTCATTTTGAGCTGCCTATGTTTTTAGTGAGCAAGATGAACACTATTTTAGGCTATGGGTTGTGAAATTCCTTTCATTTATTTATATTTAATAATAATGTGGGTTTGTAAAACCCACCCAATCATTGTTTATCTAGAAGTTTAAAATGTTATTCCTTGGGCAATGAGTTATAGGCATATTTAGGGTCATGTTAGGCAGATAGCAAATGCATGAAATTAGCTCCAACTCTGACTCAGGAATGTTGAACAAAAATAAAGTTAGTGGATAAGTCCTCAGGTAATTTCAAGTAACATAATCTTATATATAATTTCCAATGTTGGCATTACTTTAAAATCATAGATTGTATTTGTTATCTATCACTACACTGCAAATCATCCTAAAATATAGCAGCATAAAACAAAAACATTTATCTTTCCATTTCTGTCATCAGAAACCTGAAATCTCCTCTTGGTCCTGTGGCACAGGGTTTCTCTCAATGCTGCAAAATCATGAGATGGGTGAATCTGAATTATCTAGAGACTGATCAGCTATTGCAGCAGAAAGGGATAACTCTCGTTACTTTGTTTCTTTCTCTTTGTCTTCTTTCTGCACGGTCCTTAACAAGGTGATACAATGAAAGTGAGTGGCCTTTGCCTAGAGGACTAAAAGATGGAAGATCTGGAAACCAAAAAATTTCTGAAAGATCACAGAGAGGAAAGAGACCTGTAAAGCAAGTAAAAGGTTTTGAACTCCTATGCACAGCTTCAGTCTGTGTATGCAAGCATCTGATTGTAGTTAGCAAATTTAAGACTTTGTAAAGTGAAAAAAAAATGTATAGATATCCATCAAGGTCTCAAGTGGACCACTGTGTGTTGCTTGGACCAGACAAAACTAAATAGCTCTTTTGCATCTTTAAAAAATTAACCTTGGAGCCATAAAGGTAGGTTAGAAAGTGCAGTCCCAAATTAATTGCTTACTAAGGTAAAATACCAGTATTATCCCTATGTTTAGTAAAATTTACTAAAGTCTTCACCTCTGAGTGATGGATACAATCCAAAATAAAAGAACATAAAAGGAATCATGACAATTTCAACTTGAATTTGAAATGGGACTCAGTGAATATCAATATGATGAATAAAAAAATGGAAATAATTCATTAAAGAATAAAAGAATAATAATTCTTTAACAATTCATTAAAGAACATAAAGCAGCTTACAAAAATGCTCAAAGATACAAGTATGAACACTCGACATAAATAGAAAAATATGAAATTTCTTTAAATAAAATAATATATTAAAAATCAAAAGCTATAGAATTAAAAATATTAAAAACTAAAATATATATTTAAAAACATTTACCAGATGGACTCAGTAGCAGAAATAAGGTGAAGTTATGTCAGCAAGATGATAGAATAAAAAGTCCCAGCCCAGGTTCCTTCACAGACAAAGTAAATTAACAAAAATGTACAGACCAAAAAAATCTTTGTGGGAATTCTAGGAACCAGTTAAGAATTTGCAGTATGCCAGGGAAATACAGAGCTCAGAATAACTGCATTGAAATAGGTGAGAAGAGCTGTTTAATTTTATCTACAATTATCCCTTCCATAAGCCCACACAGCTCAGCTCAGTTTGTGGTTTCTGGACTAGGGGGTAGAAAATAGTGAAATATGCATTCAACATTGTAGCTTTTATACAGGGCTACCGTGAGGGACAGGGTTCTGTTTGCCTGACTCAAAGCACTAATGGAATCAACATGGTTTGGATGTCTCCAGGCTGCTGAAAACAAAGGTGAGCAAGGGTGGCTTGTCACAGCATCAGAGGATCTACAGATACAGTGCTACAAATGAGAGAGTCTACAGGTACAGGTCTAACAGATACAGTGCTACAGATAAGGTATAGCTCAGCACAATCTAGAGGAGTCCAACTTGTGGCTTCTCTCATGGAAGGGAGGGAGAAGAGTGAAGCATGCATCTAGAATTTCAGATTTTTGGATAGCTTCTCAAGGAACTGAAATGTGTCTTGCCTGATTTGGGAACTGATGGAGAACTTGCATAATTTATAAGTCTGAGAGGCAATGAGAACAAAGGAGAAAGGTATACCTTACACTGTAGCACCAGGGAGCCTGGAGTAGCACTAACAGACAGCAGAGGGTGAAAAAAATTGTGAGTTCCTGAAAAAGAAACCAGGAAACCTCTCTGAGAAATTACACATGAAAGCTCAGAGAATTTGTATCCCCCCAAAAGTTTATAGTGCCTCCCTAAATATTATTCAAGCTGATCGTTGAAGTTCTTCCCCTGTATAAAGCCAGTCCATAAAGACTGGCGGAGGTGGCAGTTGTTTTCAAACATGTAAAACTCAGTAAATAAATATGTAAATAATAAGAAGACATATAGAAGAAAAGAGAAACATAGCCCAATCAAAGAAATAAAATGAATCTCCTACAATGAACTCCAACAACACAGAGAACAATTGTTTGTGTTACATAGAATTTAAAATAATTATTTTAAAGAAGGCTTATGATCTACAAAAGAACAGATGGTTAAATAGAATGAGGAAAATAATGCATGAACAAAAAGAGGACAGAAAATAAAAGAAAGAGATAAAAGAAAGACAATATATAAAAAAGGAATTTATGGAGCTGAATAATAAAATAAAAGTTCACTACATGGCTACAGCTGTAGACTTGAGTAAGCAGAAGAAACAATCAGTAAACTAGAAAACAGGTCATTAAACATTACCAAGTCAAAAGAGAAAAAAACAAAGTGAAGCGTGCCTAAAACATATGTAACACCACCAAGCTGACCAAAATACGCATTATGGGACATTCAGTAGAAGAAAAGAGAAAGGGACAGAGAGATTATTGGAAAAAATAATGACCAAAAACTCCCCCTAACTGAGGAAGAAAATGGACATCCAAATTCAAGAAACTCAAAGTACTCCAATTAGCACGAACATAAAAAGACCCACGTTGAGACGTGTTATAATCAACCCATTAAAATAAAAGACAAAGAAAGGATCTTCAAAGTGGCAGAGAAAAACAACTTGTCATGTACAAGAGAACTTCTCTTAGATTATCAGTGGATTTTTTAGAAGAAACCTTACAAGTCAAAAGAGAGTGGAATGAATTATTTAAAATGATGAAAGTATACATTTCCAATTGTCCTGCCAATCAAAACAAAACAATGCTATACAGTAAACAAACCATACAACAATATAGTTTGCTGCTAAAAGTAAATGTATAGACAAATGAGCAATACTGAAATGGTAGTGTGTAAAGCACTTTTAGTTCTAGAATAGAATTTAAAATAAAATAGTATACAAATAACTATAATTATAAAATGATGCTAATGCATATATAATATACCAAGATGTAATTTGTGACATCAATAACACAAAGTGAGGGTGAGGATATGTAAAAAAGTAGAGTTTTTATATACAATGAAAGCTAATGTGTTACTAGCTGAAAATAGATTGTCATAACTATAAATGTTTGATATAAGCACCCTGGTAATCAAAAAGAAAATAGCTATGTAAGATATACAAAATAAAGTGAGAAAGAAAATAACTATAAGATAGATAGAAAATGATTTAATTTATTTCTCTAATTTATTATTATTATTTAATTCTATAGCTTTTGATTTTTAAAATAATTTAAGAATTTTGCTGAAGTAACTTCTTTCATTTTAAATATCTTAAGCTTCCTAATAAAGGGACATAAAGTGGCTATATGGATTTAAAATATATAGAACCAAATGCTTTTTACAAAATGCTCACGTTAGTTGTCAAGGCACACAGAAACCTAAAGTAAAAGAATGAGAAATATTTTCCACAAGAGAGCAGCAGTAGCTATAGACATATCAGATAACATAGACTTAAAACAAGAACTCAACATATAATGATAAAAAGGTCAATTTACAGGAAGATACAATAATTTTAAGCATATACACATGTAATATCAGAGCACCCAAATATATGAAATGAACATTGACAGAATTAAAGGGGAAAATAGTAACACAATAACAGTAGAAAATTAGATCCAGAGCAGAGGATGTTTCACCCTGAAGTAAGCCTATTCTTAGGAGGAGACATAAAGAGAAGTTGTACCTAAGCTCCCACTGAGGGTGGGTCAAAGTACAAGGCCTGCGGAAAGGAGAGAAACTTAAGCAAAATTTGGTTAACAAAGATATTATTCTGGCCACTGAAGATAAAATTGTTCATTTGACTGTTTATGGGAGAAAAAGGGGAATCTGCAGAGTCTGTGTCTGGCTTTGCGATAGGTACAAATGGGAAGCGTGTCTTTTTGCAGTAAGCTGCTTTTGGAGTGCACAACTGATGGGGGATTTTCTGAATCATGGCTGTTTAACATAGTTACCTATTCACACCATCTCTCCTTGCCATTTTCCCTTGCCATATACATCTCTTCCATTTGGCTGTTCCTGAGTTGTATCCTTTATAGTAAACTGCTGAAAGTAAGTAAAGTTAAAAATAAAACAACAACAGCAACAAGTGATGTTTGGAAAACTGAATATCCACATGCAAAATATGGACATGGATCTTATTTTACAACACATATACATATTAACGCAATTATTTAAGCATGAGGCCTAAAACTATAACACCTAGAAGAAAACATAGGAGAAAAGTTTCAGGGCATCAGGAGGATCAATGAAACCAAAAGCTTACATAAAACAAGACTAAAATAGACAAATTGGACTATGTTAAACTTAAAATCTTCTGTGCGGCAAAGAGAACAATCTATATAAAGTGAAAAGGCAAACAACATAATACAAGAAAATATTTGCAAAGCATATATTGGGTACAGGGTTAATATCCACAATATATAAAAACTTCTACAATCACTGAATTTGAGAAGACCTCCTTAAACTTAATATAGAACCAAGAAAGAACCCACATAGACAAGACAATCCTAAGCAAAAAAACAAAACAAAACAAAAAAACAAAAAACAACAACAAAAAAATACATACCACAGGACCTAAACTTAGAGTTTAAGTTTGATTCCCAGAAGCTGG